>WEKY01027076.1:0-14272 GCA_013390045.1 Picathartes gymnocephalus | reverse complement strand
AGCAGCACCACCCCGAGAGAGGGCGGACGGGGAAAAGCCACAGCTGCAGCACGGTTGATAGCTTTCCCCTCTCCCTGCCAAANTCCCCTCTCCCTGCCAAACAGCTGTGGGCAAAGCGTAGCCTCGGCTCCCCCCCCGGCAGAGCGGGGAGGGCCCGGCCCCTCGGGGTCAGTAGGTCCCGAGCTGAGTAGGCCCGGCCCGGCCAGCCTGGAATCAGATCCAGCTGGGTCCGTCGGCTGTCACAGAGCTTTGCTGTTACCTGTTCAGAAGCCTGAAACCAAGAGTGCGAATCTCGAGGTTTCCCTCTCTTAAGATGTGGGTCACAGAGACATTTCTATTTCCCTAAGTGGCTAGACAGAGTGCCTATCTCAGAATTAACCAGCTAATTGGCTCTTCAGGCATGCAGGAAGCAGTTAGGTTCCTTATGGGTAAAAATCACTTTTTTTAACCCATGACATATGTGTGGGAGAATTAAAATGCATATATGACGTTACCTTGTGTGTAATCATCACAATAACTTATTACAGATACTCACATTGCGTCAAGAACTTCTCTTTCCAGATGAGTAGACTGAGAAAGGCTGAGAAATAAAGCCAAACTTACTATTACCACAGATGTACAGAGACATTTTACCTCGGTTTTCCTAAGTTTCTGTACCACACTTCTCCAAGATGGCAAGATTTACCTCATCAAACACAAATTTCTACAAAGCAGACATTTATATCTGATCTGGTCAGTGTGGACTACCTGTATAGTCAATGGTGAAAAGAAGACAGCCTGAAAGGGTGATTAATTCTATTCTAAAGCAGCTATCTGCAATAGGGCAGATGAATTGCATCCTAAAACTGCTTATTTCTCTCCACTGACTATAAAGGGAGTATACAGTGATTAACTCAGACGTAGATGTCTGAAGTTAAGTGAGATGAATACCATCCTAAGTGACTTGAAGAGTTTTTCTCACCAATCTTTCTGTTGTAAAAGAATCTGTGCTTGGTTTATACCATCAGTCCCCAGCAGAATCAAAATCAGACCCATCAGAGATAAATGGGTAACAAGATCCATGTCACAAACAAGCAAACAGTACTCCTTTTTATTACTAGTTGGTGATATTTTGGTATGTTATTCCTGTAGGAAAATGCTCAATCTCTATGAATATTAATTAAAAAAAAAAAAACAAACCAAGCCCCAAAAATGCCTCTAGAATAATATCATTCCAGTGAAAACGTCTGTTGAGTGGTGCTTTAATTGTGCTAGCAAGAAAGCTTTGAATTACAAAATTGTATTAACTTGTTATCCATCAAAAAGATAAAAGAGCACACAGTAAAATGCATTCTTTTTAAAACAGTATTTTATTTGCATTTAATCACTTGTCAGGTATTACACTCAAGTAGAGTCAGGAGAAAACAGAGGAAGACTGATACTTCTTCTAGAATACCACTTATTTTCATAATGATTTGGACTGAAATGCAGAGGTCCAGCTATATGTGTTCGACTTCTAAAATTCAAGTATTGTAAAAAAACATAAGAAATCACAACTTAATATTATCACACATTCACCTGATGTGCTCTTCTTTGTTGCTTAGGGGGAGTCAGAAAATACTAAATACTTCCAAATTTAGTAATGAATTGATGTTTGATAACTAAAGTAAATATATTTACTTTGTGAAGGGCTGATAAGGAAAGGAATTTCCTAAGTCAGCATGAATTATCTTACAGTATTATTGAGGTACTCTTGATCTATGGTCACAAGGAAAGTCTGACCAAAAAAAGAAACAAACCACTGTTTAAGATTTTTTTTTTTTTTTTTTAATTGCTGTTGTCTAAAATTAAGAGATTGCAGGCTTTGTTTTGGCTCCTTTTAGAAGATGCTGTGACTGGTAATAACAAGCACAGCTTAAGACTGTGATAAAATGTAGATTTACCATACAGTTCTGAACCCCACGTTTTTGCCCTAAATACAGAAATTCTCCTATCAACCTTTAGAATGAAGCATGACTGTTGGAAATTTAGAATTAAGAACCTAGACATGCAGAGTCAGGCACAGTGGCTCTGAAGTGAGGGAGAAAGAATTGGGAATCAGACATAATAAATCATACACTGTATTTACTTTGTAGAATGCAGGTACAGGATTGATGGTTCTCCAATGCTGTTGCATACGCTGCTGACATATTAACTGATGCTGTGACTTTGCATACTCATATTCAGAAGGAATGACTTGCTGACGGTGGCTACGGAAAGAACTACAAAAAATACTTGTGCATATTAGATTGCTGCAACTTTATACACAATGTAAAGGACTCGCATCCTTGACAAATAGCAAAGGCATAGATGTTATACGGGTAGGATGTCAGAGACAACTTCTGTACATGATGTAGTACGATCTGCAGGCAGAGTATGTGCACAGCAATGTGCTGGGATTGCTGATACTCCATCTAGTCAGCCTCACAGTGCAACTAAAACAGAAACACTGCAGTAGATTGAAGAAGCTGAAACTTCAGAAAGGCTCTGCAGACCTGAAACCAATGTCCAATTCATTGCTGCACCTAAGACAGGTGCTCTGATGCCCCAGTTCCTTTTCAGCATTGTAAAATGATCAAGCTGCTTTAGAGGCATACCCAACAGTCACCAGACTTTCTTTTTCAATTGAAAAACTATTAAATTTTATGAGGAAATTTTATGTCATGGAAAACAAAGGTCATTTCACTGGAAAAGTGAAAGAAACTGTACTTTGGAGACTTCACTAGGGTTATTTGTCAAATGAAGATTTGTCCCTTGTAAGAGAAAAACGTGACAGTATGGTCAGTATTTTCTAGAAACTGACTCTAAAAAAATCAATGATCATTGCTTTCATCCCAGAACATCTGTACAAAATTGAGCAGATGTGGAATACTAAATGACAGAGGCAAAAATATGGGAATAAAGTTGACTAATTTTCAAATATATGTTTTTCTAGTTTGACCTTTTTAAATCACACATGGAATATATATTCATGGTTGAAAAAAAAAAAAACCAAAACAGATGAACTGGTCATACTGGTCATAGCCAGTAGACTACAATTTGTCATTTCATGATGGCTGGGACAATTACACCTTCCAAATTAATAGCTGCCAACACTGTTCTTAATAGTGAATGGTAGTGTGATATGTGCACAGCATGTCTTTGAACAAGAGGTTAAAATTCTAACCTAATACATATACAGGTCAATACTGTTAAACGTAGTCTAGCACAGATGATTTTAGTGAGAGAGCATACAAGTCCTAAATTTGGTGATAAAGGATAAACCCTAGATTAGTAACCTGGAGACAATATTTCTGAAAATTGAACAAAGAAAAAGAGAGAGGCAGAAAAACTGTTTTGTAAAATATAGACAATATTCTAATAAAGGTAAAACACATATCTGTAATAAACACAAAACACATACTTGTTTGGTCTTTATTTTGTTAAGTGAAAGATGCTGAAACAGTTATACCTCAAGTCCCAAAGCAGGGAATCATGCTTAACCATTCAGCCTTTCTGATTTTGTTTCTCACTGGAACAATCAATTCAAGAAAGCAGAGGTTTCGAGTTGTCAAGACCCACAGTGTTAACAATAGTTTATTCTTATTCAAGCCTTTTGAGAAAAATCTTGGTAAGATGTCATCGTAAATGTTGGAGTACACTTGAAAAATCTGATTATTGTAGAGAATGATAGTTACATTATATATATCCAAATCAAATGGTGCTGCAAAACCTCCAATTTTCTCCCGAGATAATGGATGGCTTACAGTAGCCAGCTTCAACGCATGGTGTCACTTCAAGTATTGTGGTTTCTAGGACACTTTAGTTATTTAATAACCTGTTCTATAAACACAGAGGCAAAGATATATGCCCTCTTGATTTCTAGTCTCTCTTATCTCCTCATTATTTGTTTTCAAACTTCCAGAAAAAAAACAGAGGTGAATTATTAACAGAGGTTGATGTTTGGTTTGAGGGGGATGGTGCAAATTTAACTACATTAACTACATTAGCTAAGATGCAGTAAGTAGTAAGAATCATAAATTTAATCTAAGAGGATGTACGTGATTACATCATAAGAAATTACGCGGCTTCCAGGTACCTAGTTCTGCCTCCTATGCTTATTCTTTTCTTGGACAATGGGTAAATACTGGCTTGCAAAGACCTCTAGCTAGATTTTTTTCTGTTGTTCCTTTTAGGCTTTCAGGAGTTATTTTTTACATTACAGTGTTCCCTGTATATGTGTTATCTTAGCCATTAACTCACAGGACAACTGAAGGCAGCAATGTAAAAACTGCCTGAGAAATTGAAGATGACACAGTTGCACATTAAAACAAATGATGGAATTTTTCTTGCAAATTATTCTACATAGCAAAACAAGCAAGTAGCATGTGCTTTATTACACATTTGTCTGTCAGAATAGTTTAACTTATATCCAAGATAATGATCCTACAAATAGTCACACAGTTAGACAGAGAAAATAAAGCTTAGAAACCACTCCTGACAATTTTAGATTTTAGTCCATGGTAGGAATAGAAGAGGTAGATATTATTTTTTAAAAGGAACAAATTCTCCTTGCCTTCAAGAAGAGCTTTAGCAGAATAATAACTGAAAAAAAAAAAAGACTATGAACTTACTAGTGTTCCTGGTGAAGAATGGGTAGGTGACATCTTTTTAACTCTTTCTACTTCTCTATTACCATGTGTTTGCTATCTTTTGTAACATTCCCATAGGCAATGTAAGGAATAGAGTCTGAATGAGACTTCTGTAATGTGACTGTGAAATGGCTAGAAAATCTCATTGAAAGAGAAGCTGTTGCTGTCCAATGTTCAGTAGTGAACCAAAATATCTCTGCTAGGCTCTGCAGGGCTTTATGCCAGGTCCATTAATACCTTAGTTCCAAAAAGATAAGACCTAGAGGGTCCATGATGTTAGTGTTCAATTGTCAAAGGCTTTTGCAGAATAGAAAGGCATAAAGTAATAGTTCTGTGTGTTGTTCAAAGAGCAGTGCGAGCCTATGAGTAATACAGCAAGTAATCATCTTACGTTTGAAAAGGGATTTAAAATACGCAGGATATGTATTAGGAAGAATATTCTAATGGTGGCAATACAGACCAGTAGTAGCATATATCGTCCATTAAGGTCTTTATCAGAAATATTAGGGACCAGGTTACAAATATTTCGAGAATGCTATGGATATAATCAATCCCACATTGGAACAGATGGATAGAATAGAACAGATGGATTAGAATTTTCATGATCTTTAAGAGGAACATATTCTGGGATTCTATAATGACTTTATTAATTGTGACAGCTTCTTCATCCAAAGCAAAAATACAGTCTTTAGGATAGCAAAGGTGTTCAAGACAGCAGTTGGGAAACCAAACTGGTCATCTGGTGAATATCATCCCACATGCAAGTGGAAGGAAAGGAGAAAAGCCCCCTGCCTTAGAGAGTGTGCATGATATTGGACTCAATATCTTTGAGCCATCTACCAGTTAGGGTGCTTTATGATCCAAAAGTTTTACCTCTATGAGGTAACCAAGCCATAATCTGATGTTGGACTTGATCTGTCCAATGAATCATGCTCCCTGAGTTTTAGCTTTGCTCAGAAAAACACAAAATTGTCAAATACAAGAAAAAAAAAAAAGGTAAGGAAAAGGTTGTTGTATAATAAATGATAAGTGAGACAGATTCGCAGTGTTAGAATATGAATTAATTTCTATACAATTTATTTGCTTTCACTGGAAAGGCCATATTTTGAAAGGCCGGTAAACTTTTTGTTTATGCCGCTGTTGCCTTTGAACTACACAGAATCGTAAAGCAAGTTCCCAGTTCTTGAGGATAATTACTACAAATGGGATTTGTTCATGCACAACCTTCAGTGATTTTTGCAAGTGGTTCTTCCAAAGTCCCAATGTCACAAAGAGAGGGGTATTGTAAAGGATTATGCTTTTTGCCCCATATGCTGCTATAAGTCAGAGTGTTCTGTATGGCTGAGACACAGAAGATACAATGCAGAAAGAATATAGACATTGTAGATTTGAAATATATCCATATTTGATTAATATAGCACTGCCATTACCTATTTTAAAACCTTTGGGGTATATTTCCTCTGAATTATCAGAGCCCTAAATTTTTTGAAACTGGAGGTAGATATTGGTTCCAAACTGACTACAATTTTTTGTCTGGAAAAACAGCAACAGCAACAGCAACAACAACAACACCACAATGAATTGGTTGAAGAATAACAGGTTCAGAGAGCCTGAAGTGACCTATCAAAGGTTAGCAGCTTAGTGACAGAGATGAGAGATAAGAATGGGGCTTAATGCACTTATTTTTTTCACACCAGACCCCAGCAAATGCCCTTGCTCTCCTTGTTGTACTAACAAATGACTTCTGAGGTAGAGACACTGGTTTGAGGTGTTGATACAATCTCTGATCCCTACAGAGCAGTAAGGTAATCCTAATGCCTTTGGGCTTTGAAGTAAGCTTCAAATTCCCATTAAACCCTAGTTGAAACTATTTTGGTTATTGCATCTTAATACCAATAAATTAGAACTAATAAAGTGAATTTAATCAGACAAAGCAAACGTATGGAGACCTCTACCTCAGGCTATCGATGTAGTTATAGAGGCTGAACTTTAAAAGACCAGTATGGTTTTATGACATCTGAAACCTTTGCAGTTGAGCAAGTTAATATGTAAAAGCAACCTCATTTCCTGTCACAGGATCAGCAGATCACCTAATGTGTCAGGAAGGATTTTTTATTTGCACGTACTTCACTCAATCAGGTAGATATATCACAGGACATTTTCACTATTTTAATCTTAGGCTGATACATAAAACTGTGTTCATCTTCATAGTGGAGGCTCACTTTTTCCCAGTTTAATGTTCTGCTGTTGAAATTAAGCACTTCTATGTTCCAGTCATCAATACAACATTTGACTACTGAGAGTTCACTAAAAATAAGAAGAAAGTTTCATTCACAGTAAACCACCATTTAGCCAACTTTCACCTCTTGCCTTAAGTTTTTTCCTTGAACTTCTTATTATGTAAATTCTTTGTCAAGTACTGTAGAAGCCTGGTGACTGAAACATACAGAAGTTCTGCCCTTATGGGGGAAATCATTGAACTTGCATATTCAAGTGCAGGGAACACGTAGTTGAAATAGCTCTTAAGTATTATAGATCCAAAGAGCTGCTAAGCATGCTAGTTTACCCTTATACTACTGTTTCCTTATGAGCAAGAGAATTCAGATTCTCCTCTTGTCAACATGTTTCTTTTGGCACCAAACTGAATGATGGTTAAAGAAAGAGTTAGATATCCTTGAGCTCTTTGGCTGTGAAAATGGAAGCTGAAATAACTTTTCTAAAAGTTTTGTGGTTTATATCTTTGAGGAGAAAAGAATTTGAATGCTGGACAGTTTCATAGTGATGCCTGATTTTTTGAATTCAACTTATTAATTGCCTGCTTGAGATAATTAAAGCATTTGTGCTCAAAATAATTGGTGTCATTGAAAATAAAGGATTTAACCTTGGCAGTAGATCCAATCTGTCTGCTCCAATTCATTCCTGTGAAGACGAGAGGAATCATGTTATGTGTTTTTTTCTCCCTGTCTCTCTTAAGATTGCTAATAATTAGTTTAAACATTCAACAGATCAGCTGAGTAATGGACGTGCATAGTCCCTCATTGTCCTGCTTTATACAGCAGGACTAGAAGTGACGTTCTCTTTGAGGGTAGGGGTAGTTGTGGTACTGCGCTGCAAGAGGATGAAAATGAAAGATGATTTTTATAATCTGATCACATTTTTGTTAAACTTGAATTATAGATTTAAAATTCAGCCAAGTTGTGTCTTTTTAGAACTTGGTTCCACAGAACATGAGATGGAGAGAAAAAAAAGGTGGACCAGTGATCGGAACTGGAGAGGCTTTTGGAAAAATCAGCTGTAGGTGTTTGCGTGTCACAGAATGGTTGAGGTTGGAAGGGACCTCCAGAAGTCATCTGCTCCAGCTGGACAGATGTATCCATTGTGATACAGAACAGATGATACAGAACTAGATGCCATACAAAGATTTTACTGGCAGAATTTCCATGACTCATGGATTAAAGTCCAGCACCTTATATTGGGCGTTTACAGTCTCTGAGGGAATATTTAGCCCTCACAAAAATAAAAATATGAAATTGTCTAGTATTAAGCAGTGGAAGTAGGGGAGGGAGGGAAATTTTCAGATTTCACAGCTATCTTGCCTGAGGATTTGGCTGGATGACAATTTATTTTTTTCTTCTTTTCCCCCCTTTTTTTTTTTCTTTTAAGGAACATTGAATTCCGTCCTTTCCAAGATGTGTGCAATATCTTATCTAATAGAGGAGGATATGCAGTAAGGGGATAAGAAGCCTTGATTTACATGAGGAACATATTAGAACAATTATATAAGGTTTTGTGATGTGACTGTTTATCCAAAAGCAGGAAGACTGTTTCAATTCCTTTTAATGCCTGAAGATGATTCAAATATCTCTAAAATTGATAGAGTTTTTGCATAAAGAATTGTACAGTGCCCAAAAATTGAAAAATAATGTTTTCTTCACCTTCTGATATTCTTTCACCATAAAAGAAAAAAAAATTAAAAAAAAAATCAAAACAGCTAAAAATTCACTTGGCATTCATTAGAGGTTCATTAGAAAACCCTTTGCTGAAATCAATGTCTCTCAAATTCCTCATATCTCATTTGGGGGTTCTGGTTTCCACACATTTTCTTTTGGATTACTTATGCCTTTTGTAGGAGATCAAAAAACCTGATGATCTGATGTTTGATTTTCTGTTTTGCTACAACTACATGCTTACATTTGGCTTTTGAATTCACATTACATGGGACTTGAATATAAGCAGGAAATAGCCAGCTGTCCAGACAATTTTTCCTTCATAAAAATAAGATATCTTGATATAAAAATTCCGAGTTCCCTCTAGAAGAAGCTGAGGCTTTCCAAGGGCTGTGTTGTAGAGAGCAGCATTTGGTGATGCCATCTTTGAACCTCTGTTTGGTCACTTGCTTTTCCTCCTCTCCCGTGAGGTCACCCCCTCCTCTAGTCCTGTATCTTCAATGAGGCAACAGGTACATTAGGACCTGGGTCTCTGATGAAGATTCTCAATGAGAAGAAAAATGTTTTCATGTTCTTTGTGCACTAAATCAAGAAAGGCTCTGATGTGGTCCTGAGGAAATCTTTCAGCACTGGCAAGGCCACACCTCGAATGCTGTGTCGGGTTTTGGGCCCCTCACTGCAACAAAGACTTTGAGGTGCTGGAGCATGTCTAGAGGAGGGTGACAAAGCTGGTGAAGGGTCAGGAGCATAACTCTTATGAAGAGGAGCTAAGGGAGCTGGGGGTGTTTAGCCTGGAGAAAAGGAGGCTCAGGGGGCTCCTTATTGCTCTCTACAACTGCCTGAAAGGAGGGTGTAGCAGGATGGGGTGTGTCTCTTCTCCCAGGAAACCAGTGACAGAAGGAGAGGAAGTGGCCTAAAGCTGCAGGAGGTTTAGATTGGATACTAGGAAAAAATTCTTCACTGAAAAGGTTGTCAAACATTGGAACAGGCTGCCCATGGAATTGGTGGAATCACCATCCCTAGAAATTCTCAAAGCATGTGAGTATGGCACCTGGGGACACAGTTTAGTGGTAAACACAGCAGTGTTGGGTAATAGGGGAACTTGATGATCTTAGAGGTATTTCCCAATCTTAATGATTCTGTGATAAAACTTGTGCTAACATAGCATATGTGTAAGAAAAACCTCCTTCAATGAAGAGCATATCCCCATCTTTTTGAAGTGAAACACATCTCCCACATCCTTTTACTCTATAATGAATAATCATGCAGTTGCACCAGTGTCTTTAGGGAATACTATATTGTCATCCTTCATTTTGTAAGTACTGATTAGGCTTGTACCTTAATTATAGCAGACCATAATTAGTCCAACCTGTGGGACTCCTCTTTGCAAACAAACCTAGAAGATCCTCGATGGACACAGACATTCTCCCTTTGCCTCCTGACAAGTAGGAAGGGCTTTTATCTCCTTAGGTGGGACAGCCTTTATTTTGATCCCTCAAGCTTCCTGATATCATAACAGCTCAACTGAGATGCTCCAGCTATTGTGTCCATCAGTCTCGACCATTATTTTTAACAGAGTCATTGCAGCTGAATGATAGCAAGCAATTTTCAGTGCCAATTTCCAACTATTAAAGAGTCAAAATAACAATTGCATTGGTAAGACTGAAAGACATATATAAAAAAAGAGAAAAAATAAATAAAAATTAAAGGGAAGGAGAAGTGTGATAAAGGGAGGGACAAGGAAAGGCAATGGCAAAGGGAAAAAGAGAGGGAAAAAGAGAGGAAGGAAAGGACATTTCTAAGAAGTAGAATACCTTAGTGTGAAGATAAATGTTTGCATGATTTCACAGACTGTGACTTGGAAATCTCAGCCATGAGCGTTCATTAAGTGCATTTAAACTGTGTGTCTATCTCCATATGAAGACACATGCATGTTGTGCAGAACCCAGGACAATATCTCATTTTCTAGAAAATCTACTGTAAGTGGAAACATGCATAGGAAACTGAATAAATGGGTTTAAATTGCATTGGGGGTTAGAAGGGAAAAGATCATGAACTCAATTTAGTCTTACAAATGCAAAAAAAAAGGAAAACTTTTTAGAGCTTCATTTATCCTCTGAATTCATGAGATCTACCCAGGCTCATTGGACTGAAGCAGTAGAAGAGGAGTTAGGTGATATGTCACTATTCTTTCAACAAGATGATGGTACAAGCCAAGCAAAGCAGGTAGAAATGCATTATTTAAATTGAAGGAGTTATCCTCTTTGCCTATTGCTTAGCATAATATAGATTTTAAAAAATCTTTTAAAGCTTATATATCTGTAAAGCCAATTTTCAGTAATCTCCATCAATGTCAGCTCTCATTCAAAAAAATTATGCTGTTCATATTCAAATTCACATATATACAAATTCACATATATATATATATATGTATATGCCCATACACATTTATACATATACATATGTATGCATACAAAAAATTGCACAGTGACCCATGGCACCCACCTTCATCTTTGACAAAAATTTGGTCGTATAATATCTGCATTATTTTTAAGGATTCTTCAGGGTACATTTTAAGGATTCATATCTTCTTTGCTGAAGGCTTTCAATTTTCCTTTCAGCAGCATCTTTAAGGGACTAAGATGCTAGAATAATAGGGAAATAAAATGTGTCTTTCTCCTTTTTTCAGAAGTTAATTCATACCCATGGGTTGTGCCAGATTTTAATGCTAAAAACGAAGTCCTCTTATGCTCTGTATGTGCACTACATTTGCAATCTTAGCACTGAGTGTGTGAAGTGCTCTGCCTGAGAAGCCTAATTGTGCCCCAGAATGACCAGAATTAGGGACAAGAGAGTACTTGAGCCTCAGAGAGCTTCTTGGAAACTGGGATTTTGACATAATCAGAAATGGTATCTCTTCAAGAGAAAGAGCTGATATTTTCAAATCAGAAGAAATGGCTGGATTGTCTACATTTCCACACAAAACTGAAATTCTTAAGCATTCCTTGCCACCTTGATCTCGTTTGAACATTTGAGATCTTCTAATAATTATTTGATTTGTTTGATAATGTGATATATACAATGCCCTCTTGATTATTATAGATTTGTGGGAGTTGAGGGACATGGCAGCCTGTGGCATTCCTATGGCATCTCTAAAAAGAACATCCAGGATAGATGTTTGTGCTAACACAGCAAGAGCAAAAGGCCTTTCACCATCTTAATATTTCATTAAGCCCTAGCTAATGAGCAGCATTAAACACACAGAACTTGTGGATACTGTCAGAGGCCTGAGCAGAGAAAATCAGGCATATTTATTGCAGTTTGGGACAGAGAGAAAACTCTCTCACGGTACTGCTAAGTAGTGTTATGAAAACGGCAGAACACAGGAATGCAAACATCTGTGCAGCTGTGCATTTCCATAAAAGAGGTTGGATTTCAGTTGTTATTCCTAGCTATCCTGTAGCTTTAAGAGGGTGTCAATATCCTTAACCAATAATATGATACTTGAGTCCGTGTGTTACAAAGACACGGGATTTTGAATAAAGTTCAGTTGGAGCGTCTTAAGACGGACAAGTGTTCCTGACTTTTTTATGTCGCGTCCCAGAGAGAACAGTGACAAGAACTGAACTCTGCACAGGTACATTTGCTTACCCCAAAGAGTATAGTCCTGATTTAGGCCAAGGACAGGGTTAATTTTTTGCAATAGATGGGTGGGGTTGTGGCCAAGATCCAGATATTATTTGATATCACCTCATGTCATTGTCAGGAGTGAGGGAAGGGACTCTGGCTTCTGAGAAGAATGTGGTTTCCAGTCCAGAAAAATATGTGGCTGCTGTCGTGTTGTGGTGGATTGGGCTTGTTGAGCATTTTGCATGTAAGTCACCCTCTCTTTTGTACATTTTTGTTGTTAATATAATTGCTGTTACTGTGTGTTTTCTTATATCATTGCTGTTTCCAATAAATTGCTCTTATTTCAACCCGTGATTTTTGCCTTTTGTGCCTCCAGTTCTCCTCTCTGGCCATCCAAGAGGCACCAGGGATAGGGAAGGGTACACAACAGTGGGGAAGGAGAGCAGTCGAGCAGCAGTGGTGTTTGGGGAACCTCAGTGGGAGAACTAAATTCAGGAAGACCATTCCTAAACCATGACATAAGCCTTCTTGGCCAAAGTAGATCATATGAAAAGAAGTCTTACATCAGGCCAAGCCCAAATTCAAACTGGAAAGAAATGACACTCATAAAAATTGAAATAAAGACAAGATGTTTTGAATTTTTAATTTTTGCAGCTTAGATTGCATTAAAATTACTATGTGAATATAAAGAATGCATTCCAATCTCAGGTCATTGTCCCAAACTGTCATAAGGCTGTGCTTTCAATCTGTAAACATCTCTCCATTTTACTTTGAGTTGCTAGAGGGAAAAATAACAACAGGTTCTCAGACCTAAACAGGTTTTTGTCATTTAACATCCAGTTAGAGTCAAAATATTAATGTCAGAAGATAGTACTTATGAAGAGCTATAGTATTTTCAGCCACGTCAATTGACTATCACAGTATTTGCTGTGAGAGAACCAAGGAAAATACTTAGATGTATGAAAGTACATGTGTACATATATCTGATTTTGCACTGCCCAGAGAATACCCAGCACAAGTCCTCATCGGGCAAAACAGACATATATGAGAAGACAGTGAAAATTCAATGTTATAGAAAAGACCATTGATGTTTCTTATGGTAAAATCTCCATCTCGATAGAGCACCATATTCCAACATGATCAATATTAGGAAAAGTTTTTTTAAAGGAACATTTTCAGAGAAAAAGTAAATACGGCTTTTTCTAAAATTGCCAAATTGTTTCTAGACAGCAGTATAGAAGGATATGCTAATAATCTATGTACAGTCATTGGAGACATGCCATCCATGCAAATTTCTTGCCTTTTTGTCTTCGGATATGGACATTTTCTTTTTTTCTTTTCTTTTTTTTTTTTTAGCTAAGTCAGGCACAAAATATTTTAACTGTAGGAACAAAAAACAGGATTAAATAGGTGGCCAGAACAATCCATAAGTATAGAAAATGGAATCTGGAGGAGCTCAGCAGCTTCCAGGTTCCACTCTAGAAACTAAGGGGATCATTGTTCCTAAATAAAAGGAGATGTAGCTGAATCTTTGATTCAGAGAGGAAACAATGACTGCCATCCTCCTTCCTTATTCTAACGCAGCTCTTCTGGCTATTCTCATGATGATGTGGCATTCTGTTCCTCCCATCCTTTCCCTTCCCGTCACAGGGATTTATGTGTGATTTTACTGACTCCAGAGTGCTCTGCCTCCATGAAGAGCAGACTGGCAATTAATCCATATTAGAAGTCAGTAGAAAATTATAGAACAAGTTTGGTACAAAGGACTCTTTAAAGAATGCTGAAATTCCTATCATTGCCTGAAAACCAAGACAGGGCATTGTTCTCAGAAGTGTTAGAGGTAAGCAGCTCCACAGACAGGGCCAAAATGCACAGTCATGATTTGGGGCTTTAGAAATTTAAATCTACCGGTTGCATTTGTATATGACTGGTTATGCATGTGACTGTGTATACATGCCAGTTACATATTGTGGAGAAACTCCTCTCACAGGTTGTGTAAATAATTTTCTTTCAGATGGTGTTAGGGGTTGAGTTGTCTTTCCTTTT
>WEKY01027074.1:86086-119013 GCA_013390045.1 Picathartes gymnocephalus | reverse complement strand
TTTTTTGTTTGGTTATTATTTCTTTTCCTTAGAAGATGCAAGGCTGGCAGGAGGAAAGTATCATTCCATTCATTAAGTTTAAAAAAGAAATTGAAGGTCTGGATGTTTTTTGAGGCTTCTTACAAGAACACTTGGAAAAATGATTGTTATGTGATGTTTGGCCCTTAATTACCATTTTGATTCTTGGTCTTTTCTTGTAAATGAGGGACTTTTCTAAATGTTTTAAAATAAGTTTATTGACACATACACATGTATAAAATGCAGTGTATCTCACTGAGAACACTTATGTCTCAGAACGTCTTGGAAAAGAAGTTAAACTGTTAGGGCTGTAGAGAGGGAATGAGGGAATAATTTCCATTGTTGCTGTACAAAAGCAATTTTGACTTACACTTCTGGTCGTTCCTGAAACAAACTCTGGTGCTCTTGCAAGTCTAGAATTCTAAGTAAGCATCCTTATCTATATTATTTTTTATTATGTAGCATGGTGATTAAGAGAGTTGTGAATAGTTGTGTTGTGAGGTACATTTTAGAAAAGTACAGATGGACAAGTAATACTTCTGTGAATTAGTTGTAGAAGAGTGTGCAGGATTCCTGGGAGCTCTTTGATGTGGAGCAAGAATCCAGACAGATGTTTCTTTAAAACAAAAAGACAGCAACAGAAAACCCCACGCAAAAACCCATCCCAAACACACAAACAAAAAAGTTGTGAAAACTAGATGATTAATGATGGGAACAGTATGAAATAAGACCAGGTGTGTCAGTTGCTGGCTTTTCAAAGCATGCTTCAGACATTCTACACTGCTTTGTCGTACCTCACATATACCATAACTGCTTTTCAGGAACACTGAAATAATTTTGGGGTGTCTCAGTAGAACTGCACTGAGAAGTTGGGAATAGGTATACTTGGATTAACATGTCTTAGTTTGTTTGTGGGTGTTTTGGCTTTTTTTTCATATTGCTTGATTTTTATTTTGTTTATGCTTAATATCAGGAGGAAACCTTCGAGGTGAATCTCTCAAGTGCTTCTACTTACCACACCTTGGCTCACATGAGAGTACTCCTGGAAAGCACAAATTTTGATTCCTTTTGGATGAAACTAGACAAGATTATGTGCTCCAAGAAACAACCAAATATGTTTGATATGTGGATATTAAGACAATAAGACTTAGATCTAGACTGCAGCAGTTGTCATGAAATGCATATGTTGCATGGATGCCAGGTTCTCAGCAAAAACTTTTGCTGTACAGATCTGCTTCTATTGTACTGCACTATTTGCTGATGCAGCCGTACCCAGTGGGGATGAGGGATTCTAAATGACTGAGGGAAGTAATTTTCTTCTGTTTCTGTGCTTGTGCTACAACTCTATGTGAAACAGGTCTGCATAGAGGCACTGAAGGCTTGAGTATTGTGATCAGCAGATCAGGTCTAGGTTTAGAAACAAGTTACAGAACTCTTTTATATCAAAAGGTCCTGACATTTTTTCTTCATCAGCACCTGCCACCCACCACCACAATTACTTCACTAACAGGCTGCATGTAACTGAAGATATGGCATTATTCAGGATGTAAACACAATCTGAAAAATTGGGCTGTTCTTTCCCTTTGGATATTGAATAATATAATAATTTGAATGACATTGAGTATATGAATGCCAACTTAACTATTTTTTAAATCTTCTAGTTATCTAAAAGTGTGTTGCCATTGTGGATGGATATATTTCTTCGCTAACCATAAGAATTTTTGTGGATTTTAAAAGGGAAAAGCCATGCTGTGCCTGATGCATATGAAGGAGCATGATTTCCCTCCTTCCTCTCCCCCACCTTTGGTTGGGTGTGTGCTGTTTTTGAAGATGTTAGCTATTGATTCTAAGAGCAAAGGGGTTAGTTGTTTTTGGGTCTGTTTTACTGCTGTCAGTAAAATGATAAGATGTTCAGAAGTCACATTCAGGCTTCTCTGGAGAGTGCACTAGGGACATTTATGTCTCAGAATATGTGTGTTCTTCAAAACTGACAGCAGTTTCTTTCACAGCTGCTTCTTCAACTTGGCAATCACTTCTTTTGCCAGCAGTACTGGAGATCACCACTTCTAATGCCTGCTGCTGCACCCTGGGGAATGAGGGTCTGCTTCCTTGTGTAACTAACATAATTTTTAGCAGTATCCATGAACAAGCTAAAGAAGTCTTTCTCTGTTGCCATCTCTGATGGAACAGCAGCTTGATACAGGAACACATCATTGCTGCTTCTTTAGAAGAGGAGTACAGTGCTACTAAGATATATAAATATAAATTATATACTTGACTGCATTGAGGTGGTTGTTCCAGTAGAACCCGCTTTGGCATCAGAGCGATTACACCCTGGAAATACTGGAACTTTCATTACTGGTGATCTATGTTGCCATCTAACTTAGTGGAAATGGTGATCAATAGGGATGAGTTCTCTTGAAACAGTGGTAGTTCTAGCTTGGCAGCTTCTGCTTGTGGTCCTTGGTTGGAGCTTGTGCTGGTCAGAATTGATGATATGAGGATTTATGTCACTGACCTCTAAGAGGCTTCTCAGCTTTGGAGGAAATGTGCTCTCTTAAAGAGCATGGGTCCAGAAGGTCCTTGCCAGGATCATCTTTTAAGACTGCATAAGGAAGATGACAAATACCCCAGTTTTAATTGTTTTGGGGAGCTGTCCAGGTCTTCCTGTACTGTCTTGGGTATCTAAGGGTGTTCTTACTATCCAGATGATCCTCCTTATCATGGAGGTCAAAATGAAACTTGCTGGGGTGACCATGTATTTTTCCTGCCTTTTGAGTTGTTGGAAGGCAAAAATTTGACAGATTTTCAGTCTCTGACTGGGGTGTAGCTCTTGACTCTTTCAGTTTTAATTAGCCTGTGATATTGGTGATTGCACAGAAGTCAAAGCTCAGCCTGAAGATGGGAAACCCCAAATTAGTTGTGCTGAGCAGAGGACTGTGCTCATTAGCCTCCATGTTTTTTATTTGTGGCTGATTATTGGAACTTCTGTAATCACAGAGTATGAATTTATGGATGGTATAGCCTCATTTATTACATTTGTTCTAAATAATTCCAAAGAGAGACTGCCTAACTTGCTCCGATTTCCTGTTGCTTTCCTGTAAATACTGTGGATGCCATATTCACATCATCTTCTTCCAAAACGTAACTCAGGGTCCAGTTTAGTTTGTCACATTTCATTGGCTTAAAACCCTCAAACTGTTACTCTTTCCTTCTGCACAACTGGGATGGTATGAGACATCTGTGAGAGGGTGCTTCTCCATGAGTTCTCCACCAAAGCTGAAGCAGCACTGGTAACCTCTGGAAACCTTAATTACTCCTAGCATCTTCCAAGCAGTCACCTGGAGCTTTAGCCATGAGTCTGACCTGGCTCTCTGTGTTAGTCCAGTGCTTGTCTGCAGGAAGAATAGTGAGGCCCATCTTGCTGGAACATGGCGTGTGCAGAGGTTACTGCAGTACTGCATTAATCTATGCATATAGGTGTGGGCTTCTGTTCCAACTGGTAGTGCAGTTGTGGGCATATAGTCCATGGGAACGTTTCCTTTGTCTTTTCCTCACCTTTGGAGTCTTCTGACATGTGCTTCTGACATTTAATGCTTTGGATTTAGGATTTGTGTTATATTTAGAAATGGTGTGCATGAAGACAAGGCAAAGCAAAGTGTATGTTCTAAGAGGGTAAATGAGGGGGGAAGCTCACCTGCACTGGAATTGGTAGGGAACATAAATACTTTAGTACCTTTTCTAGGTGGACCATGTATTTCCAAGAACTTTCATTATAAATCCGTGCTTTCTAATTTTAAATGCTTCAATAGTATCTAGTATCTTTTACAAGCGTGTGTATGTATGAGGGTGTTTTGTTGCATTTATTTTACAAATTTATTATTTACATATAGATATGGGAAACTAGCTGCTTTCTCTAGTCCTTTTGAAAATGTTTTAAAATACAGTGTTTTCTTGCAGTGGGAGATGGACGAATGGGATATGCAGAAGAGGCTCCCTATGATGCGATTCATGTCGGAGCTGCAGCCCCAGTTGTGCCCCAAGCAGTAAGCCTTTATGTTTTGTGTGTGTGTTTTCGTAATACTTTAGCTGTAGAGAATGCTTTGCATACATCTCTGTGTAAAATACTTGGTAGCTTGCACTGCTGGGAGTATCAGTGGGCAGTGTGGTATTACCGTATGGTGTGGGGTTTTTGTCTCTGTTACAATTGGGCTTCCTGTTGGTTTGATAAAGCTGTATGTTCTAGTAACTCTGCTCTAAATAGACATATTTTAAAATGACATGTGTGCAACCCTCTATTACAACAACAAACTGGAGCATTTTATTTAATAAGCTAATTCAACTTCATCAAACACTGAGTTACAAAATTTAAGTGTGTTTCCCAAGTTCCAAAGCACTGAGCCTGTTGAAAGTAAAATGCTCAGCTGGAAAAAAAAACAGTGCCATTTGTTTGTAGCTTTCAGAATGGATACAGGGCAGTTCTTAGTAGAGAAGCTGAAGAGTAACTAGGGGCTTTAGAGCGTGCAAAATGTAGTCCATTTTTGCAGATAAGATTTTTTTTTCTATTCTTTTCATCAAGCACATGGTAATACATAGCATGATTTTGTTATGCTAGATGCCAGTTAAGGTTTTTAAGTCTTAGTGAGGGATAGTGAAAGACTGGACTTTGAAGTGTTATAGACAGATTGGACATTTCCAGACAATGACCAGTGGTGGTGGTTTTTTTTTGGTTTGTGTTTTTTAAAGTTGGTTGTCTTTTTCAGTTCTTTTTCAAGGGGGTTTTATTTGTTTGGATTTTGTTCTTTGGGGGGTTGTTTTTGTTTGTTTGTTTTTGTTTGTTTGGTTTTGGTTGGTTGGGTTTTTTTGTGGGGGTATATGGAAGGGTGTTCCCAGCAAAATGTTGACAGATGGCAATTTCAAAAGTTATTGAAAGGTTATTAGTGAATGAAACAGTTCTTAATTATAACTTTTGTTAGCAATGGAGATTAATGATTTTTTTTTTCATGACATCTGGGAAGTATGAAATTTTCCTTGAGCCTGCTGTGATTAGCCTGCTTTAACTATGAAAAAAAAAAGCAAGCATTTCTCACATACTCTGTTTACTTGTCACTTATCTTACTCATATTCATATATATTAGACTAGTTTCATAAAAGGCTGTTCCATTCACAGAATGAAGGAGGAGCTGTTGGGTGGTGAGTGTATTGTAGACAAAATTTTTCCAGGAAGAGAAATAATAAAAAGTCACCAATCTCAAATCCTATTCTGAGGGCTTAAGGGGAGGTCAGTTACCCCCATAATTTTTGACAATGGGCCTGTACTGATGCACAATAACTACTGAAGATTTAAACCAAACAGTTTCAAAAGATTGAATCCACTGTCAAAATAATTTGTGATTTACATGTTTCCCCCACATATATAGAAAATAAAATTGCAACCAACCCCAATATTTTACTGTAATACCAGTTACTGTAACATGTTGCTGTGATACTCTCATTTTCAGTGCACTTTTTATTTTTCCTAATGGAAGTAGTTACCTACTGCATAAAAGTAGATAGATACATAATGGCAAAGCTATTAATCTACTGTAACAAACTTTGGATCCAGCTTCTCTAGAGTGGCTGGTTACATTCTAATTTCTGTGTTGTGTTCTAGCTTATAGACCAGTTAAAACCTGGCGGAAGATTGATATTACCAGTTGGCCCTGCTGGGGGAAACCAGATGCTCGAACAGTATGACAAACTAGAAGATGGCAGTGTCAAAATGAAGCCTCTGATGGGAGTGATATATGTGCCTTTAACAGATAAAGAGAAGCAGTGGTCCAGGTGGAAGTGATTTTCTGTTCCACTTACTTCTTCCACACACATGCAAGGTGAAAGGGTGTGAATTTTAAGCAGATAGACTGCAAGGCCTGCCTTTGCTGCTGTCATTGCTTTCTGCTCCTCCATACCATGAAAAGTGACTCAGTCTGCATTACTACATCACCCAAAGGAGGTTATGCTAAGTTTGAGTTAAATTAAAAGCAGAAGAAAAATATTGCATGGGTTGCACTTTGTCTTTTTTGGACATGTTTTCTTCAGTCTTCGGTGTTTTGAAGATTCTTATTTGTCGTTTTAAACACAGTATTTTCTAAGGTTAAACTTAACTTTTAATGAACTTTTTATAACTATTTTGCCCAATAATTAGGGTGAAGTGTAAAATTTTACTTAATAAATTTTGTTTTGTCCTGTAAGTTAGTGGTAATTGGGTGTTCATTATTTTTTTCTGAAATGCTACAAATGAAGAAAAATCTTCGTAAAATCCTTTGTGGGAAATGTAGATGATCTTGCAGGCACTTTTTCTTTAGCCCCCAAGTAGCAAAAAGTGGAGAAGATAATTCCTTCTTCCGTAAATTATAAATGTAGTTGAGTAGTATTCAGAAAATTTTCTCAGGCATGTTATTAGAAGTCTGTCATCTGTCTCTGATAGGGCAGTATTTGTGTTTGCCAATACAGCAAACTCTAAAGGCCTTCCTAGAGGTAGGAAACCTTCCAGTTTGCTGAATTGAACAGCCAGTATTGTAGACTTAATGCAGCTGTCAGCTTAAGCCATGCTAGGCATTAGTATGTGAATGAACAAAGCAGCAGTGCTGTTTTGCTTCCTGGCAGAAAGTGCTTGTGAATATATTATTGGCATTAATGAAGTGCAGAGATGTGCACTGAGCTCTGAAAACAACTCTTGAGCTTTATAACCTAAATTTAGATTTTTGGCTTTTTTTCCCTTGATATTCTGGAGGAAAGCTTGTGATTTGAATACGTGAATACTGCGAATACTTAGTCTAACCTATCCAAATATTCATAAAAAGTACAAATAATGCAGTTGGCATACTGCTGCTTATTGAAGCCTCATTTCAGTGTTTCTTGGATTACTATATAGCCACCATGTACAACTTACTCTTAAAACAACTTCAATGAGATGCTGCTTAGTTCAAAACTTGTGAAGCGTGCTTGTTATTCAAATGTTTTTTATTTGTTATGCAAATGAATGCTTTGGCCTCGAATATTGCCAGTATTCCCTCAGTGTGGTACTCAGGGGTTTCCTGCCTCTTGTAAGGCTTTGGAAGCTTTCCTTTGTGGTCAGTTTCCTCCTCTGGCAAATGTTTTGTTTAGGTTTGGAGTCCATGCTCCGCTTGCTCTGAAAAAGAGAAGTAGTCTTCTTAAACCTTCCTTCTCTCAGAGAGGTTTTATAGATTTTTCTGCATTTCCACCTGATCTAATTATAGTAGCAACTGGAATTTTTTTGGTAACAGCAGTGTGTGTGCATAAAACACTTTAAGAAGGGTTTCTCGAATGATAGTGTTTATCCTTTGCTACTAGTGAAGGTGAGGTACTGAGTTAAGGACTAGAATTCTGAGGTTTTTGCATCTCTTCTGTACAGTTTGGTATTTTATTTTGTCTGCTAGCTTGGGAAGAGCTAATAGTTTGCCTTTGGGCCTCCTTCAGTCATGAATACTGTGGGGTTATTCTCCCCAGAAATTCTTACCAGTTTCTGTGCTTTTCTGAAATACTTCTTGATTTTATTTATTTGTTTTTGATTTAAAAATTTACAGTGGTTTTATCAGAAAATATAAGTGATTAGCCTGAAGGGTTGATTGACAATGGTATAGAGGCTGTGTCTTGTTATGTACATTTAAATTTCACTCAGTCTTGGAACTCTATGTTAAAAAAAATCTCAGAAGTCCACTTCTTATAACGTTTGGTATTTCTTTAATTGTCCTTTTTTTTGATCTGAAGAAAATTCCCATTCCATTTTCTAGGATAATTGTCAGTGTACTGCTGACCTTACAGGAGGTCACAGCTTTATTTTTTTTGTTTTTCCCTATTGGTGACTATAAAGTGTATGGTCAGCCAGCTGCTACTAAGGAAATTCCTAATTATAAGTCAGCATTTGTTATCTATGCCGGCATCAAAGATGAGAGAGGTGTTTTTTCTGCACTTCCTAGATTTCAGTTTATCTTTTCTAAATTGTTCAAGATATGTGAGCAGAGTTCAGTTAGAGACTCCTCTGAAAAAGCATCTCTCATTTTATAATAAAAATCTGTAGTGTATGGGAGACTAGTTGTTGTAAATCTCAAATTCATTAAACAATAGTCATTTTAAGAGTAGCTCAATTCTGTGTGTTTAGTTTGTCATTCTTTTAGTTTACATTATGTGATTTCATTCCTAAGGCAGGTGACTCTTTCATCACATTAATTGAAGAATTGGTGTCCCTTCACAGAATACAGTTGATAGGCCAGCAGCATTTTCCTAGGCTAGCAGACCTTCCAGTTGGCAGGAAAGAAGCTCTTTAAACTTTTGCTGAGCCATTCACATTTTGGAGAATTTAGTACAGTTCTTTAATGGGGCTGCTGCAAGGTGCTTTTGCAAAGCAGCACAACACTCTTAAGTGGTGTTCGAAGTCAAACCTACCTTCAGGTATTTTGTATCATGCTTCACTATGTAAAACTGGAACTTGTAGCAAAAGGAAATCTGGACTATCTGGAAGGAAAGGATTCCTTGGATTTCAGTACATTGCTAAATAAAGCATCTTTCTTATTTGTGAATAGAGTTAAATGTCTTTAAATTTAGTCCATAACTTTCTAGTTTTGGTTCAGTTGCAGTAGTACTTTTTTAAGCTCCAAATATTAGTGGAAATCCTCAAATGTGGCTCCCCAGAACATTTGAAAGTAGAATATACACAGGAATCCTATCTCTGGTACAAAATAAAACAGTGTAGTATGCCAGACATCCAGCAGTCAGTGCCCAGTTAATGTGATTATACTGGTAAGGATATCCTTTCACGTAGAACTTAGCAATTGTTTTGGGTTTTTTTACTGAAAAATAGGGTGGAGGAAAGGCCTCTTGTGTTGCACAGCTGAGAACGTGGCTTGATGGCTGCCTTATTGGTAGATCTTGGATAAATTAGGATCTCTCTGGTTTCATTTCTCTGTGAGAATTCACTTACTACTTATATGGAAAGACAATTTTAATAATCAAAGAATCATAGTATAATTTAGGATAGAAAACACCTTCAAGGTCATTGAGTCTGACTGTTAATCCAGCACTGCCAAGTCCACCACTAAACCATGTTCCTAAGGGCCAGTTCTGCACATCTTTTAAATACCTCCAGGGGATACCTTGTCCTGCCAGCCACACTATTGCTGATACAGAGGCATAAGAGAATAACAATGTAAATAATACCTAGCAATGAGTCTCCATTACATTTTGGATTTGATTTCCAGGCAGGCACCTGTTTAAAAATGTTAACAACTACTTTTGTCTTACATATTGAATTAGTGGATATTATTTATAAATGTCATGCTAAATTCATATTTACTGATAAAATACAAAATTATAATGACAGTATGACCTTTCTGAGCAAAAACTTTGGTGACTAAAATGGGCCTGTTACTGTATCCCACTTATCCGTACATAACACAGGATTAACACCCTTTTGGAAAATGTATTTATTAGGATATATTTTAATATGTTTCTTCTTAGAAACTCTTATTCAGTATTTCAAGTACACCTGATGAGCCAGTTGACCAATTTAGTTTGAAATTAGCAGTTATTATTTGCATGGAATTCCTCAGGCCATGCAGAATAATGATTATGGTACAAGTTTTTATTTTACTTTGGCAAAAAGAATCTCTGCACAAAACATTTTAGGTTAAATTTAAGAATTATGTATTATTGTGGTGGTTTGTCTCTGACTGAATCTCAGGTGCACACCAAAGCTGTTCCCTTCACAACTGGACAGAGGAGAAAAAATACAACAGAGGGCTCATGAGTTAACGACAGGGAGAGATCACTCACCAGTTACCCCCTGGTGAAACAGACTTGAAATTATTGCCAAGCAAAATCAAAGCAGAATAATGAGAGGTAAAACAAACCTTAAAAACATCTTTCCTCCACCCCTTCTCCCTCCTTCCTAGCTCTACCTCCTGCCCCCTAGCAGTGCAAGGAGGCAAGGAATGGGGTTTACAGTCAGTTAATCACAGGTTCTTCCTGCTGCTGCTCAGGGAGAGGAGTCCTTCCTCTGCTCCAGTGTGAGATCCCTCCTGCAGGACACAGTTCTCCATGAACTTCTCTAACGTGAGTCCTTCCTATGGGCTACAGTTCTTCATGAACTGCTCCAAGGTGGGTCCCTGTTCTTGGGATGCAGTCCTGCAGGCACAGCCTGCTCCAGCGTAGGCACCCCACAGGGTGACAAGTCCTACCAGCAAACCTGTCCCAGTGTGGGCTCCTCTCTCCATGGGTCTGCAGGCCCCTGCCAGGACCCTGCTCCAGCGCAGGCCTCCCGTGGGGTCACAGCCTCCTCTCAGGCATCCATCTGCTCCAGCGTGGGCTCCTCCACAGGCTGCAGGTGGATCTCTGCATCCCTGTGACCTCTGTGGGCGGCAGGGGCACAGCCTGACTCGCCATGGTCTGCACCAGGGGCTGTGGGGGAATCTCAGCTCCAGTACCTGGAGCAGCTCCGGCCCCTCCTCCCCTGATCTGGATGTCTGCAGGGCTGTTCCTCTCACATGTTCTCACCTCACTCTTCTCTGCGCAGTAACTTTTTACTTTCTTGAATGTGTTACCACAGAGGTGTTGGTTGCGTTCCTGACTGGCTCAGCATTGGCCAGTGGAGGGTCTGTCTAGGAGCCAGCTGATGTTTGCTTTGTAGAACATGGAGGAACTTTCTGGCAGCTTCTCACAGAAGCCACCCTTGTAGCCCCCCTACTACCAAAACGTTGCCAGGCAAACCCAATACAGTTATGCAAAAATGCATGTGATACATCTGATACAGTAAATTACAGAAAAAATTCCTTTTCCGTTTCAATTTACTCTCAATTTTATGATTGATCATAGCAAATAATAAATATTTTATAATAGAACCTTTCCAGATTAAAATGCTACAAGTCTGAATATTGTGTCTTTAAAGTTATAAAGGGAGAAATAATTGGCTGCTGAAAAACAGAGTAGATGCTGTATTTCTAATTCATAAAGGGCTGCAC
Source organism: Picathartes gymnocephalus (assembly GCA_013390045.1). NCBI lineage: Eukaryota > Metazoa > Chordata > Aves > Passeriformes > Picathartidae > Picathartes > Picathartes gymnocephalus. The sequence continues at coordinate 107,980 of WEKY01027074.1, read as the reverse complement.
TCTGAATGTCACTTTCAGTAATGACAGCATGTTCTTCATAGATGAATGATGTATTGAAAAGGGAAAGTCAAATGCTGCCTAATGACAAGAAAATTGAAGTGGATCTAAAAGAGTGAGATACAAACTTCAGATAGAGTTATAAATGTTTGTTCAAATATTTAATTTGAATGCTTTCCACTGAAGAGGTGGTGAGGGATCGCAAAATTGCATGACTTACTTGTATCCCAAACTTATTGTTGATAAGATTGATTCTTTTATTTCATGACGAACTCTGTCATTTATCTGAAATGCTGCCTATTAGATTTTTTCTGAGCATCTTAGTTTGTTGTTGGATATTTATAATGGGAAGTGTAGAATATTCATGTATACGTTTTCCCTAGTAGTAAGCCAAAATTTTTCAAACTTTCTTACATTTTTTCAAGAATAGTAATTTTGAGCTAATGACTTCTGAAATTTGCTTTAACTTGAGGTTACAAAGTTGCTTTGATGCCTCAGCTGACAGATGAGTTGTTCTCTTGCTGGAGTTCCAAAGGCCTGAGAAGGACTACTGTGGTGACTTAAACCCTAAACATACATATGTATTTCTTGCTAAGCAGGAGCTGGTAAGCACATTGGAAGGAGTGCACATATGAAGGTGGAGAGAAATTATGTGAGTTGTGTAAGAATCACAGCAAATAACCGTGGCCAGAAAGAATACAAATTAGTAGATCTATCCTGTGGCTCTAGAGGACAAGAGGATAGTTTTAACAAGGAAAGAGCAATCTTTTGAGTCTCCTTTTAAGTTTTGTAGCAGTTTAGATTTTGTTGTACCACTGGGAGGATAGGCCTGTATCCTGATTCTTACCAGTAGCTGAAACCTGGTGGATTTCATAGCTCAGCAGCTTCCGATCTATACAGTATCAGCTCAGGTCAGCTGCTTCTGGTTTCCAATATGTATTTATGTCTGCAAGCTATTCTACATTAGGGAGAAAGCTGACAACACCTTTCAGATGATCTGGGACTTTTTTGGAACTCTCTAATACATACAATCCAATAATGCACATAGTCTGTCTGTAGAAAATAAATGCTGAATAATTTTAACACTTATATAATGGATTGGTTTGGCTGGCATGCTGTTGCTAGATTAATGAGTAGTGAAGAGCAAGTGAAAAATCTCTTGGGGAAAGCTTATCCCCTTAATACAGTAAATGTTCTAAAAAACAAAATATGAAAATCCTTATTTTGAATGTCACTTGTAGGAGGTGTTGGTCTGGAAAATGTTAAAGCAGTGAAAAATACCAACAATTAAAACATTGCCATGTTAATATAATTTATTTTAAATGATATATTTATATAATACTTGTATGTTTTAAGTAGAAATATCATTTTGGAAAAAACACACCCACACTTTACATACTTTCAGTGCATTAGCAACATTATGCAAAAACCTTGCTAACATCTGTGGCTGGGTAAAATGATTGTGTTTAATAGTTTCAAAGTAAATACAGAATGTTTCTTAGATTTACAGTTTCTTGAGGATCTGCCTTGGATTTGAAGGATTAAGAATTGCTTGTCACAGTCAAAGACCAGGGTTTTATAAAGCTGTGAGTATATGGTAGGAATGAGGATAAAAATTACACCCACAATTAGGCGTATGAGACTAAGCCAGCAACAGCAGTAGTCATTACACACATCTTGAAGTTGTAAAAATTAACTGATGATGCAGCTCCTGGAAGTGTTAGGGATGAATGAAGCACTTGTCCTGCATTCACTGGCACTGCATTTTAAACTAGGTATCAGATATTAATTTATTTTTATCTGTTTAAAGTAAGCAAATACCCATTCTGTGAGACAGGCAAATATGGAGAACTTCCAAACCTTTAGCTATAAACAGATTTTTCTTTATCCCTGCCAAGATGTGTTCTTCTGCCTCCTGCTTTTTTCTGCTGTCTGTAATTACTGCAATGCTCTAAAGCTGTGTGATTAGTACCTTACTATTAGGAGGCAGTGCAAAGTGCAAAGAATGCAAATATTTATCACTTACCAATCACAGGGTTTGCATCCCAACTGCATTAGATAGAAAACTAGTCATTTAAGCACTAGTTTCTACAGCCTTTTCAGTTGCTTTTAAAATGTTTTGCATGCTGTCATTCCATGCTGTATGATTCGTGGAGGATTATAATGTCTTTGTAACTTAAAGGTTTTGTATGTGTGCATGTAGAAATATATTTTTGTGGGTTAGTTTGCATGATAGCTGGAAATACTATTGTGTATTGAGCCAGCAATCACATTGGTCAGGTTTTTTTCTAATTCAAACACTGCTTTGGCTAATGAGGCTGATGCACCGACTAAAAGAAAAATTGCAGCAAACTCATTCTGAATTTATAGATCGCTGGTGCCTTGTGGAAAAAAAAGAAAAGGCAAAACACTTCTTTTTGAGTTTTCCAGTGTTCATAGTGGCACAGTGCACAGCTTTCAGATTTGATGGGCATTTTGCATTAAAATGAATGCTTTAGAAAAACTTAAATCACTATTACATGATAACTTTATGATTGGAATATAGGTTCTATGGGTTTGTTTCAATATGTTTTAAATGTCCCACAGGAACAAAACCCTTCATTTTCTAGATTCCTTGTAGCAATTTAGAGACTGCTTGATGCATCCCTTCTCCTAACTAGATCTTCTTCTAGAACACACACTGCCCTGCCCCCAGCCTTTCCATAACCTACACCTGATTTATCATAGCTCCTTCAGGAGCTAATCAAGTTTCTCTGAGAAATAAATAAACTATGTGGTACAAACTGCATGACAGGGATGCGAGATTGTGTTCCCAGCTTTCTTGAGAGACTGCAGCTGAAGCTAAACTTGCCTTTTTGGCAGCTACAGAGGATGGGTTTTGCCAATGCACTCTGTGTAGTAAGTTGGCTCAGTTGCTTGCCAGTGTGTAGCCAGCAGAATTGGGATGGCAGGCAGCCATGTTACTAGCTGTGCAGTGTGTGGGGTTTCCTTAAAGCAAGTGATCCATTAAATGTAAAATAAAGGGACCCATATTTCACAATAAGTCACATAGTAGTATGAGATGGTATAGATGATATGGGATTGCTGTTGCCTTTCCTTTGGTGTTTGTTTTTTTTTTTCTGAAATGCTTGGAGAGATTTCTGAGGTTTTGCTGATGTGCATGATCTCTTAAATATAACCTGATTCAATATCAAAACTTTTCAAATATGATTTCCAAGGGGAGAAGAAATATAACTGCATGTGTTTTCTTTCTACAGGGATGAATTGTAAAAGCTACATCATCTTGACCCAAACATAGTGTTACAGTGGACTGCTCATCTCCAGTTCTAAAAGCTTTTTGAAAACCAACAGCATTGCAGCTTGTTTTGGACTTCGTTATACTGTTGTTATCAGCATGGAAAAGCGTGGTGTTTGTTTTATTTTTGTAGATGCTCAAGGCAAATCTGATAAAGAAATGGTGGAAAGTTTTATGTGGGCACTGTTTTATTTAACATGCCTTTATTTCACTTTCATCTGTTCAAAGTGAATTTCTGCAAAACTGCAGATAAAGATCTATAGCTTGTGAACTCTAACTTTGATGGGGGAACTTGAACACTCACTTCTCTCGGCTCCTGTGTCCCTTGGTAAAACTGCTTCTGTGCACCTTACGACACTACGTAGGTAATACCAGGTTTTCTGTGTTCCAATGTCTGCTAGATGCTACTAAAAGGAGATGAACTTCCTTTCTAAGCTTTTGACATGATGTCATAGACTAGCATGTAGTAGATACAATCAACTGCTTTTTTACCTTAAGACCAGGCATTTGTATATATTAAGTTTCAAGACATCAGAGGTAGGTGGCCACTCTTATCAAACATTGCTGTTCAAGCTGGACATAACAGACATGGTTTTCCCTTTCCTTCTAAAATTGATTAATGTAATCTTGAAATTCTGTTTTGGTTTCTAGCTCAGTGCTGGTGTGATACGCATGGATCTAACTCCATAAATGTGAGGTGAGGTGTGTTCCAATCACTGAAGGATTTATGCAGTGCTCCTTTGCCAAATAAAGTTAAAAGCAAAAGGGGGGTTGTGTGCTTGTGCGTAAGATTAGGATGGGCATGTAGTCTGAGATCTGGATTGCTAGGTTTTTTATTAAAAACCAAAACCCCCTTTGGTTCTAAAAGAAAGTTACTTTTGCCAAAGCCATTTGCTTACTAACATTTTTATAACTGTGGGCATCCAGGAAAAATTCAGGCTTCTTAGAAAGTGAATTTTAAATTGCTGTAAAAGGAATACATCATGCATGCAGAAAGAATCCCAGACTCCTAAGTACAGGTAGATGCACTTGTTCAGTTTTCATATAGAAGAATAGCTATAAACCTTTTTTTCTGCCCTCAGTTTTCTGTTTTGGTACTGTAAAATGTCAACAGCAAATTGTGAAGCAGTACAGTAAGGTGGGCTGCTTTGGGAAAGGGGGGAAGTGTGTCTGCAGTCATCTTGCTCATATTTGAGCAAACAGGAATTAAAGTAAACAGCATATTATTATTTTTTTTATTATTATTATAGGAAGGATTATAGAATAAAATAACTCATAGTGATCACTGGAAAAAAACCCAAAACAACTTTTTATGGTGGAAGAGCAATAATTTTGTGATAGGATTAATCCCTGGAAGCATAAAGGCTAAAATTCAAAGGCCTCTGAATATGGAAAAGGAACATTTTAAATAACCTGCCTTTTGAAGGCCAGCCCCATTTTGTTGCTTTGTAAAAGATACTATATGATGTAATTTCTTTGGATGTTTGGAAGTTAATGTACCACCTCCTGATCTGACTGCAGCCTGGGAGCACATGCACAAGATTAATCTTATAAAGAAATTAATATAGCACATATTCTAGAAAATACAATCCAGAAAAATCCACCTGCATCTGACAAATTTGTACTAACCCACAATCAACTGTGGCTCTAGTTCTTGGTGTTGAAGTGAAATATCTTAACTGATGCATGCTAACGTTCAACCTTTTGGTCACTGTATCTTTCAGTTTGAGTTCAGCTTTATTTACATCTTCTCACTAATTTAATCAGTTAAGTGAAATATATGAGCTCAACTGTATCCAAATTCCTGTCTCTGGACACAGTGTAATAAGCTAGCCTGACTTGGAAGTGGTGTTAAAGCTGAGACCCGAGGACAGCTTCCTGAGGGAGAACCACTTCAGGAGGTGTAAGGCTTCAGGGACCAAGGCTGGTGGGAATAGTGCACCCATTCCACTGAAGGGGTTGATGATAGTCAAGGTACTCGGACAGAAAGGAATATCCAGGAGTAGCATTTAGGGGTCAAAAATAGAAACTCCTCCATGATGGAGCAATGGTTCTGAAGTAAAAACTTGGAGACAAGGACAAGTTGAAATGCAGAAGACTTGAAGAGCTTGAATAAATGCTGTGTGAACTGTCTGAATTGCTACTTTGCCAAATAAAACAAATTGAGAGGAAGCTGTATCTAGGTGTCTGTCTGATTTTGTGGTTGGTTTTGTAGTTTTTTAACCTTCAACAGGATTTCACAGATCCAAAAGAAAACACATAAAAATACCGGCTTGCTAACTGACAAGAAGTATGTGTTCATTTTCAGTCAATTAATGTATTGCAGCAGTTACAAAACCTTTTAATACTACCTGGAATGTAAGTGGGATTTTTGGTGGCTCTTTGGAATTTCTCTTAGTTCACGTCTGTGTGTTGTGATGAACAGGCTCTGTGCACAGTTCTGTCTGCTGTCCATAGTTGAATCCAGCTGCCTTGGAGAGTGTGATTTGCCACTTGCAAGGATTGAAGTTTTATCTTTTTATAAGAGGTGCAGACATGTTTCACTGGGCTGTTACTATCACCTCTAAGCCAGAACAGCTTGCGAGAACAGATAGGCTGAACTCTGAGTTGCTTATCTGGTTGTTTCTGGGATCCAGGTAGTAGAAGAGTTGGAAAGACAATACCAGTATGTTGAAAACCCACCAAGAGTTGTGGATTCTTCCCAGAGGACTTTGATATGCTTTCTGGATGCTTTCTGTTTATGTAGCAGGAATGGCCTATGTACTTTTTCCATTCAGACTGGTCAGCTGGCTTGAGGCCATAGAGCCTGCAGCATGATTTTTTCTGGAGGGAAACCAGGACACAGCGCGTGTGTACCAGCACTGCTGATGAAGCCACCTGGATGATTCCTGAAATGTTTTGTAATCATCGAGTTTGAAAAGAGCAATAATGCCTGGAGCCAGGGGGGCTCTGCGTAGTAGGCTCTGGAGCTTCCAGCTGGCAGCAGTTTTTTCCACATGTGCAGTGTTTTTGTGACAGGGTGACAAGCTCCAGGATTTTTGAGTGTGGAGGGACTGTGGAATTAACTGTCAGCACAAAGAGGTAAAGTAAAATACTCAGAGGAAAATTCTGAACCAGTACTCTCCTTCCTGCTAGCAAGAAGGGTGTTAACCCATTCTTACAGTAGCAGTGTTTTCTTCCTTTTACTCATTAATGTACCCTGGGTTGTGCTGCTTTTGATTTAAATGCAGTTCACAGGAGGACATGAGACAATTCCTTCTTAATTTTGACATGATACAAAGGATGAGTAATGCAAACCACTCATGCTCATGATTTGTAACTTTGGTTCTATTTAGCTGATTTTGAACATATTAGGATGCAGTTCAAAAGATGAATAATTCTAGTTACTTTTATGGAACCCTTGATCCCTGTCCCAAGCAATGTGGAAGAGATATTCTGCTGAAGTGAATGAGGGGTGGTCCTTGTTCAGAAAAAAGGCCAACGGTGAGGTCACACAAGCACATTGTGCAGAACCAAACAAAAAAATTCAGAGGGGACATGTTGCCCCAAAGATGGCACAAGGGGATGCAGGAGATGATGAGCTCTGAAATTGGTCTTTTGCATTTCAGGATGTTCAAGCATCACAGACCAGGAAGGGTAAATTAGAGTTTAAGTACTGTGGTATACAATAGATGGATTCAAGCAGGGGGTTTAAGTTGGTTTTGTAGGTTCGTACATTTTGCCTTTGCTGGGTCTATTTGAATTTTGTCCATCTGCTTTTAACTGTGAAAGGCTGTGACCTGCAGACCAGTTGTGGGAAGAGCACAGACACTCTTAAGATATCATAACCCCGCTTTGCCTTTACCGAAAACAACACACACTTGTGTGCTCAGCCCCCCAGCTGGCAAGGTTTGGGGTTCCATGCCTCAGCCAGGTCTGAGGAAATAAGCATGGACTAAAATCTGACCTTATGCAGGCAGAGGTGATGTAAACTTTCCTCTACCTGGCCTATTTACCTCCCGCACTTCATCCTTGACATACAGGGCTGCTTTCTGTTCCAGGTAGTAGTTTTTCACACAGCACAAATTCACGATGCAGCTGATGTACTCTGAACTTTCCTATGAGAGGCTGTTACTGTTCTCTCATGCTCTTGGCAGGATGTTAATGAGATGCTCAGCAGGATGTGCTTGGGAACTGAAATTGTATTTCTTTAAATTATTAATTGAGAGGACATAGCTATTGCTGAAATATGTATGGAAGAGATCCAGCTGCCCATTGAGGATTGTCTGAAAGCTTCAGGAAGGAGAAATGAAAATAACTCACTTTGTGTCTCATCACACCAAACCTAGAACTTGAGACAATCCTGTGCCTTTTAGCAAAACTGTTTTAGCAACAACAGACTATTTCATGAAAACTGTTGATGGAGTTACTCTGACATCTCACTTCGATTCTCTAAGGTTTCTTTGTAGTCCAGCCATTTTCATCATATGCTTCTGAGCAACTGACCTGGTAGATACTCTTGAAAACATTCCCTAATGCTTCTGAGAAGTTGATGTCCTTTTTTCAGCCATATTTAGGTTTATGTTTGCATTTTATGTGTTTGTACTATGAACAGGCCCTGTTGCTTGTTTATTATGTTCTGCCAAATCCTGTTTCAGCCATAATGGAGAAGGGGAATCTTGAGATAAATCAGTAACTTTTATTGCAGGTGCCTTATGGACTAGGACACTCTCGAAGGCCTCTGGTTAGGAAAATGGGTGGTTCAGAGCACCTGCCAAGGCTACTGTTCTGATCAGAGTTCTAGAGAAGCTCCTCTCCTCTGAATATAGGGGCAGCCTCAGGACAGTCGTCTCTTGGATGTGGAATTAGCCTTCAGGGATGCTTTCCCTATAGGCCCAATCTTCCACTGGGCTACCTGCTTTGAAGACCTTTCCAGTCCTGCACTCATTCAAGTTCCCTTCTCCCTCTGTATCTGTGTTGTCCAGTCATTTGGCTTCAGTGTAGAAATCTTAAATGTATCTCTTTAATGCATTAGGATCTGGTAGTTTTAAGAAGTATGTTAAAATGTCTTGCTCTGCCCTTTTTAGAGCAGAATTAAACATTTCTGTTGGCCAAGTAAGCTGTGACTCTCAGTCCTTCACCGAACCTTTCTGCCTTGTCTGGTCCCTCCAGCTTGCTCAAAATACACTTTTCATTGATTTATCAGTGGTTTATAACTGTCAGCCAGGAGCCTTACAACTGCAAAATTAAAATTTTAGCAGATGTATTTAAAAACTTGTTTCCAAAGTGTGCTGATCCAGTTGTTCTAGATTTCTCTTTGTGTTTTAGGGGTCCAGTGCAGAGTGCAGCTCACTTTCTCAGTTGCTTTAAGTAACTATTACTTGAAAAATATAGAGCAGAGTTACTTTTACACAATTTTTCCCCCTTTTAAAAATTCCCTGTTTACAGCATGTTTCCCTCTTACTCAGCTCAGATTGTGTCATGGGCTCTTTTTCGTATTAATTACTCTGTGTTTATTGCCTCTGTCTGGTCTTTATGCCCATCAGTGCTCTCACTTTTCCCTTTGCTCTTACTCTTTTAGCTTTTGCCATTAGAAACTGAAAAATCCCAATTCCTGATGCACATGAAAACAGCCAGCACAGACCTCAGTGATGCATGACTGTGGATTCTGTTGGGGCTTACTGGAAAGGCTCTCCCTTTGTTTTGGGGTGGCGTGTTTGCGTTGCTATTGGTTCATGCCTCTGACTGGCTCTGTGCAGTTTGGGATTGAAACTCTGACGCTTTATCTAGGATTTGAAAAGCAAATGGAGCATCACACTGACCTATTTCAGCCTTTTTGTTTTGCAAATGTGCTCTTGGAACTGCCCCTACTATCCTACAGTGCTGTGGAATGGTTAGAGTGAGATGTTCAGGCTGGGATCCCCTGCAAAAGTAGGCAGCAAGCAGCCCATATTATGGAAAAAAAATCTCCTTACTTCTAAATACAGATCAGACTCAGTAACTAATATATTGTTTGCTACTCTGAAGTAATTTGTACCCTTAAGCTGTCTAAAGGGCAAAACAGTTTCTAAGTGAAATAAGAATCTTGATCAACATTAAAATACACTGACAAAATAAATTTTAATGACCTCTCCTAATACACAGAAGAGCAATATCCACAGGGCTATGAAGTCAGAGTAGTCAATATCCTCTGCTTACCTAAGATGCTGGTAAGAATAGGTGGACTGACCACAATCACAGATATGTGGATAGACAAACGTCAGTGTTTAGGACAGGAAAAACAGATCTGACAGACTTCCAATAGTGACAGTTTTCACACAGAGTGCCTCGCTTCTGCTACAGGATAAACACTTGCAGGTCCCCTTCAACCCAGAAGATTCTGTGATCTGTGACTGTGTAAAACTCCCCAGCTCTGGGGTCTGCATGAGAGGCCATGAGTGCAGTTTTAGCAATGCAGCCATGAAGATGGGCTAGAAGCACTGCCTGCTCTGGGCACTCCTTTGACATCAGAGGGAGAGCCCCAAGCTTGGGAGTGGCTGGGAAGGGGCTACTGAAGTCGCCTCAGCAGAGGCAGTGGCTGGGAGGTGCCTGGGGAGAAGGGGAAAAGCATCCTGAGCCTGTTAACAGTATTTTCTGCTACTCCCACGTGTGCTTTAGCTCAGTAGTTCAGTATGCCTTATTTAAAATCAAATAGCATGAAAGCTATTCGGTATTGAGACCAGTGTGTGTGTTAATTGCAGGAGCTGCCAAGCCAATCTGTTACTTTGCTAACTCTGTCTTGCTCTCCATCCAGCTGAAAATGCTCCCAGGCTCTCTGGTAAGGTGAAAACTATTTTATTTCACTCCAGCCGTGGAGTTTGCTGTTACCTGGGAAGTAACAGGCCTTAAGGTGGTGGCCTGCAGGGCAGCAACTGTCACCATCTCCCCTCCCAGAAAGAAGAGTCCCTGGGAAGGCTGTGGGAACTCTAATGCAGCACCAGCCAGACTCCTGTACCGTGCTTGCTGTCTGCACGTCCCTGCTTGGAGGCGTTCATTCTCAGCTGTCATATGCAAAATCCATAAAGGTTTATTCCACTGGCAGCAGCACAGAAACAAAGCCTGCAGTTGAGTAAAGTGACTGCAAAGCTGAGCAGCCTCTTGCACCATGGCTGTACTGGCTGGCTTGTGCTTTGTACCAGATCTCACTCTTGTCCTGCCCAGCAGAACAAAACCAAACCTTTTGTTCTGCTGCTGGCTGTGTGTCAGGGTAATGCGTTTCGATAACAGGAGCACAGTGGGCACAGTGAGAAAAGACCACTTCTCTTGCTGCTCTAGTAAGGTGGTGAAGGGCATTTAGGTATTTAATTAAAACCCAACACAAATTTCAATGATGGAAAATAAGATCTCAGCCAAGTGTGCAGTGAGTCTTCCCTAGAAGGCTGTATTTAAAATGTGGTCTTTTGGGTCTTGTGCTATTTGCCGTGTCTGCAGAGGGCTGGGATGGAAGAGAGGCTGTACTCCCAAACTGGAAATGGGCAGCATCAGCAAATGGTCTCCTGGGCCCACTGTAACACTGAAGTACAAACAACAGACTTTGCCTTGTGTGGCACAAGCAAGGCGCACTGGCAACCAGATTCCCTGAGTGGTTGGCACAGCTGGCTCTGCGACTGCCATTCTGCTCAGCTCAAGCACTGCTCGAGAGGCAGGTCATGCAGGTAGGTGCCCTGTCCTTCTCTGTCTCCCTGAAACAAGTATCTCAACAACTCCCCCCACCATACATATTCCAGCTTCTTATAAGGCTGTTTCACAGAAAGGAGAAAGGTACTTCTGTTTGCTCTCATGATGCAATCTTGTAGCACAAAATTTAGCTGGCAATGGAAACTAAAGACAATGCAATAAATATAAGAATAGAATAGGTTTATTAGAGCTATTTTACATAAAGTAATCAAGAACAAACGACTTGAAGAACTATTTGTATACCATGGCAATATTTTTGCTGACTCAAAGTTACTGAAGTACAAAAGACGACATACAAAACGATGCATGCCTCATTTGACTCTGGTTTTATTGGGACCCATGAGGAATGTGGCATCCTTGGACAGCCAAACAAGACAGACAGCACAGTGTGTGTGTGTATATATATATGCATATATAACAGGTACTGTACACATTTTACTGGTAACACATCTGCAGTTCACTCACACATATCAATTACTTGCTCTAATTCTATGAGAATTTTTCTGGGGTGAGGGCAGATCACCGAAGCTTTCAAGCTTTGCAGGGAGCTATGGGATAACCAGCAGGAACCCTAAACTCCAGCATCTCGGGTAGAAACTGCTGTCCTCACACTGTGGAAGGGTGGTGGGCTGCATGTGGAAAAGGTTGAACAAGCCCTCAGCTCCGGGGACAGACACAGCTCTGGGATTGTACATGGAATCATAGAGGGTTTGGGTTGGAAAAGACCTTAAAGATCATTTAGCTCCAACCCCCCTGCCATGGGCAGGGACACCTTCCACTAGACCAGGTTGCTCAGGGCTCCATCCAGCCTGGCCTTGAAGAAGCCAGTGATGCTTCTTTGGGCAGGAGTACAAGACTGCTGCTAAGCACTGGGAAGTCCAAGCTCATCCGCTGAGGAGTTGCAGTTTTTTCATTTCAGCATTTAGCAAGCAAGGCTGTCTGCTAGCAGCACAGAGGTTTAAACTGAGTGAAAATAAGATGCTTTTTTCCTTAAATCCCAATTTTCTCTGCAAAAGCTGGTGCTTAGATAGCAATTGCTTTTAATTAACAAAGCAAGATGCATTCTTTAATGAAAATACTCCCAGTGCATCAGGTGGAAAGAACACAACTGGTCTCTGCTGGACGGTGAGGGAACATGTTGGTTGGAGCATCCCGGTCCCCACAGTGATGGCAGCACTGCGAAGAGCAAGGTGGCATGCTCCCCCCATGCCTCGGCCAGCACAGCTGGGCTGTGGGGCCTTGGCTGCTTGCACACCTGGCCCTGGGTGAGACCCCAGCTGCTGTGGGGAGGGCAAGGGCACCCCACATCCAGTTTGGGGTCTCCTCACCTTGCAGTGTCTTCTGCACAACAATCAACTGGAGCTACTCTCTGGAACCTGAACACTTCTTATTTCTCAGCAAGGGCATCTACCCGCTTTTTATATTATCACCGAAGGGGAAAGAGTATGTTCTTCATCTCATAGGCATCTTCTACACTTGAAAATTAACTAAGAATTTTGGTCCTTTCATAGAGGCAGAGATTCATGGACACAGGAGAAAGGGAAGAAAACAACTGACCCAAATCCAGTTTTTAAAGATACATCCCATTGATGAGGTAATCAGACTCTTCAGATGTAATGGGTCGAGCTTTTTTGAGCTTCTGTTTCACTAAGCGCAGTCTGCAAGCAACCATAAGCAGCAGCAAAGCAGTGATTGCCAAGCCTAAGGCTAAGGGTAACACAGCACCTACGATGAGGTTAAGAGAAATTACATTTTATTTAACACAGTGAGATGCTGGCAGAGAAAACTTGAAATTTTTCTTTAAAAATACAGCTAGTCTATCATTTAGATGTTAGTAATTGGAACAACTCATGCTATGAAACTAAACTGTAGGATCATTTTATGGACAGTTCAGTATATGTAAGTACATTATTCACTTATTGACCACTTTATCTGTATCTATAGCACCTGACTGAAAAACAGACATAATTCAAAGTGAATTCACATGGTTGGTCTTACCTGTTTCTGGGACTGGGTGACCACCTCCAAGCTGACCCCTCTTTGGCATCATTATGCCATCCCCATTTTTATCATCTGTTCTTTTCCCTGAGGAACTGTTATCTGCACAAAATCAAGATAAATGAATAGTGCAGTTCAGTGACTTGGGAATTCTTATCCACAGGACACTAGAATTAAATAATGTGGAGCGCTTAAACTTAGGGAAAAAAACCAAACAAAAGAACAGTTCGAGAACTTCTGACTTCAACTATATAAATTGAATTTTTGAAATAATTTGAAACTAATGCTAAAATGTAAATTCAATTTTGCATCTCAAACCACAATGCATCTCAACCAAAAGGAAGGGCACTTTGACTGTGCTGTGATACATTGCTGGCAGCTTTCAAAACTGTGACAGAGCTAGCACAAACACACTATGCTACAAGATCTGTAGGATATGAATGTGAAATATTGTAATTGGAATTACATATAGTGGTGGGTGTTAAGGAAGTGTTTAAGTCAATTAGCTTGGAATGTGCACTCTAAGCCCCACCCACCACCACCAGCTCTGAAGAGCTGCAGGAAGTGTCCCTGGCAGTGGCAGCAGCAAATGCACACGACTGCTAATTAAAGCTTAAATTGTTTCATTGGTACTGTAATGAGGTCCATGCTAATGTCCCCACTCCAAGGCAGAACACAGCCTCCCAGGCTCCAGCTTTATTGCCCTGCCATTTTGGCTGGGGGTGCATAAACACTAACTTCAGCCGCAGGGAATGCTGTAGAAATATGCCACGGCCTTCTTGTTGGGCTCCTGATGTTGTCCTGGCATGTTAAGTGGGCTTGAAAAAATCCTAAGAGTAAATGTACGGACCTTATAATACCTGTATGTTATCAGAGCTGTGCAAGAGCACCTGAATGTAACTGACACCAAAACCAGCAGCTGTTTTCTTCTTCTGTTTTTCCTGAATTAAATTAAATAAATATTTGTCTTTATTTTGGAAATGACAAAAGACATCAGCTCTTTTCAAGAGATACTCCAGCCTGCATCTAAACGCCTGTTTTAGAAATTTGTTTCCCTGCCATTTAAGTAAAGGGAATATGTAAGTCAAATGCTTGTAAGGACATCTGGCAAATACGGAGAGAAGTTTAATGCAAATTTTTGCAAGGGTAGAATAGAATCCCTTCAATAAAGCTTGTAGGGTTTTGTTAGGACTTCTGGCTGTTCTTACATGACTGGAGAGACTTATTAGAAGAGTCAATGCTGCTCAATATCTTTATCTATTATCTCTAGAACACAAAGACCAATTTCCCCAAAGAAGTTTAGGAGCTTGGCATAAAGCATATTACATGGGTTTAATTTGGTTTTCACTTTCTTTTGATTTTCTAGTCTGTTCCGAGGAAATTGCAATTTACAGCCTTTTCCAATTACCCTAAATTACAGATCTAGGTTACGGCTACTGCTGTGGGTGCCCCCGCAGTAAAAACATGACTAAGGCTTGGGCACTCAGTCAAATGTTGTAATCCCAACCCTGAACAGCACTGCACAACAGCTGGCACGGGCAGCCTGGGACAGGCAGAGACCCAGTGCCAGGGGAATGCAAAGCTGTTATGGTGATTTATACACTTGGGTTGGCTGTGCTGGGGAGTGCAAATCTTCAGGCTGCTCATGAATTCAACCTGTCTGCATGACCCTGTTTGCTACTGGCCACTGCTGCTTAGAAACCAGCCCAGTGCTCACTCCATAGTGCTGTGCTGCTACTGAGTGTTTTCTATATTCATCTGCAAGTGCAGCAGTGCTAGAATATGCAGCTGGGCTTAAGAACTTCCCTGGAGAGAAGGAAGTTCCACTGGGGCTATTTGGAGGCAGCCATGCAGAAATGTTGCGCTGGCGTTTGCAGGAGATGCAGTCTGGGTTATTTTACCATGGAGACATGTCTGCAGAGAGAGAAAGGACTCCTTTATTGACATCAAATGCCTCTTCCTCCATCCACTCCCAGCATTGAAAGAAAATGTTTGGCCTTCCAGCTTGGGCAAAAGTAAACCATGGGTCTGTTGCAGAAGACTCGGTACCCTGAGTGTCTGAGGGGTTTATCTCCAAGTTGGACTTGGTGTTCCCCTGGACTTGCCCTGCTGTAGAGGAATCTCATTGAAAAGGCAGCAGTGCAGAACAAGATTTACCCGTTGTCAATGATCAGTGATTTTTAGGTTTTGTTTTGGTTGGTTGTGGTCTTTTTCTCTTTACTGTGAATAGACCTCCTGTTAGGTCAGGCAGAAGCTTTGAATAGTCCTTAACTTGGACTGGCATATTTTCATACTTTAGTGTAAATCCTTAAAAAGTTTGTATCAAGCCAGAGCTAAGCATGAAGGGCCACCTCTAAGAAAGGTTAAAGGAAATTTAGAACAGAGAAACTATTAAGAGAAAATGGATTCTGGAAAAAAGTTCCCCTAGTATCACCCTCATAGGTAGAAAGCCCACATATCTGCTACTAGGAATTATCTCACAGTCCAAAATATTACACCTTAGCCCAGCTCCTTTGGAGAAAAGATCAGTATGATGGTACTTGACAAGGAGGTCCCTTTATTAGACATCTTTATTGAATTCTCAGAGATGAAAGCTGTTTATGGAGAGGTAAGTAGCAGAAGGGACATGCCTTTACTGGTACTTTAGCCACCAATAATAAAAAAACAAATATAAAAAAGGACACAAAGGAACTCCCCAGTCCTATAATGTCTTGGGAAAAACTTCTCTTCTTTAAAAATCAACTGAAAGCTCCTGTATCAAACATTGAGTCTAGCAGCCAGCTGGAATGTGCCACAGGCTTTCTCCAATAGGTAAAACCTTCACTTACTCTGCCTTGCAATCACTGGATTTAAAAGCATCACATTTTCCTTCCTGGATTGTATTTCCATGATGATCTGAAACTGTCAGCTGGGAATTAAGAAAAATGTGGCCCTGAATAGAGCACTCACAAGTGAAAAGCTGAAACCTGTGCTGCCACTGTAAAGCCATATCCCCTAATACATATCTTAAGTAGATAGCTTTTCACCATAGTGACATTGAAACCACTAAAGCTTATTTTCAAAATTTATGTAAAATAGTACATAAGAAGCCTGGATGTTTGCAAGGTCAGCTCCAGGCCAACAAGAACATGATTGCCTTGGTCAAAGAAAGACCTTCACAGTGATTCAGAGGCAGAGGCTGTACCTCAGCACCAGCAGCAGAAGACAGTCCCTCCCAGAACAGGATTTCTGCCAGTGGGATTGCTGAACTTTTGAGGCTGCTGTTATGATTTCTGCTCAGCGCTGCTTACCTCTCTTCAAAAATGCATCTAGCCATTACTGCCCTCCTGGACACATTTCCAGATGAGCTTCATGGAGCTGCTCGAGCATTTCTGTGACTCTCATTTTTGTATCACATAATTGTTAGATTTGGTCTGTAACCTCCTTGAGATAGCAGTGATGGAGGGAAGTGTAATTAATGGATCTGGGTGGATTTTTAGGAATAGGTTAGATGCCTGTCTCCTCGACTCCATAGAGACTGTAGTGCTTGCCAGTGAGCCTCTCTGGACCCCTGTGAATCATTAATACACAGCATGGGACTCCTATGAAGTCTAAGTGTCTGCAGGAGAAGACGGCAGCTCAGAGCAGGTTTTGGCAGAGCAGTTTTTGGCCCTTCAGACCCATGAACCTAGCACCTCTTCACATCCAACCCCATGCACCCGAATTGGAATTGATCCGTAGGCAATTTTAAACCTCGCTGAGCTGTTTGCAGCTTTTTTTTGTTAAAAGTATTGGGCTCCTGGGTCAGTAGAGACTGGATCCTTCTATCCCACAGAGAAATTATTAAGCATTTAAATTAAATTTTGACTGAGCCTTGTCAAAAGAAAAATATTAAACCCACAAGAATTAAAACAGCTTGAAATCTTACCTGTTGAAAATTAGAAGATTACAACAGGTACTGGTAGTACACTAATCACTGAAGCCCCATCACACTTCTTTATTTTTATAAGAATCTTTTTCTTTGCTTGTCTACTGCTGCGCAAAAGGCTACCTTTAGACCAAAACTGGTGCAAGTAAGTTACTGTGCAATGGGTAAACACAGAAAATGATTATGCAAAAGTGCTTTTATATTGTACTTCCAATTATAACCCCTGATTATCAGTTGCTGAAGGTGGTGACCTCAGTTCCAGTTTTACGCCTGGATTCACAAGCCAAATGATTTTTGAGACCTGCTTAGCAGCTGACTTCCCACTGGGGCCTGCAAAGCCCTTTGGAAGTTTGATATTTGGTTTGGGTAATCCCACATCAGGTGTCACTCAAGACTATGTAAGTGAGAAGGATTTGGAGCAGACTTCAGAATTTTAGTCTTTCCAATGAGGAGCACCAAGGTCATCTATTCTGCCAGAAAAGGGGAAAATATTTGAGACAGGATTTTGCTGTCAGTCCCCACACATTCACTGAGGCCATCAAATTCTTGAGAACGTGGTTTTCACTCCCTTTGCAGAGTGTTCACAGAGTGTTCCCGTTGCAGAGTTTTCACTCCCTCTGCACTCCACAGATGAAGTACAGGCACCTTGAAGGAATGTCCAGGTGCCAACCAGGGCAGTGCCCTTTTCCAGAGTCGGCAGCAGAGGGCACTGAGCACCACTCTGTTGTAACTGAAAAATAAAGCTGGTTATAAATAGCTGTGTCTTGGGACACATGAATCAGTCTAAACTATGAAAAAATAAAAAAGGGGGAGGGGGAGTTGTACTGACTTTAGGCTCTGTGCACGCAGTTTTGCTTTTATATAATTGCAATTTCAGATAATTGTAATTCATCAGCAAGAACTTTAAAAGGCACACCAATTTCAATGCAGCTTCTGGAGCTTTACCAAGGCCAGGGTTGGGGCTCTGCCTGTAACATCACACAATGACTCACTACAGGCTTGCAGCCACTGTGCAGAACAATACTGGGGATCCATACACAGACACTTGAGGGTGCTTGCTACCAAAGCCTGAGACTTCTCTACAGTGATGAAAGACTTCTCCGCCCTAGAGATAGAGTTCATAAAAAAAATGCCCATAAGAGTGAAGATATTAGTTCAGGAGAAAAAAAGAAAAAAAAAAAAAAAAAAGAATTAATACTTAGCACCAGGAGAAAAGCAATTACTCTCACCCAACTTGAACAGTACTTTATTATGTTCTCCTGAAGTTCTCCCCTACAGATTTAACGAGCCTTAATACATCAGCCTACACAGCTGAACCTGTGGCATAATTTTTATTTCGTTCACTGCATATTTTGTTCCTTAGACTGTATTATTTCCCTAGCATTCCCACATTTTAACTTTCTTTTTGCACCTAGTAAAAAACAGACTTGACAATAATAAATCAAAACTTACTTAGAACTTCATTATTATAGTTTTCTTTTGTGTTTATTTACATTTAAAATTTTTTTCCTCTTAGCCAGGCACCAAAAGACAAATTAAATTTAAGGTGCAAGACAGTTCCTTTCTTTAAGGAGAATGATTTATTGAAACTGATTCAATTCTTACCTGGCACAAATCCACCGATTTGTTTCTTTGGTCCCTGAGAAAGCGATTGGTTAGACATGTCTGCATCCACTGAGAGGAGTGGTTGATTTCTGGCAGTGGCTTTCAGGGTGATCTCTGCAGAGTTTTCCTCTGTGTTTTCAGTCAGGCCTGCAGTCCTTTGCTGGGTAGTGCCAAGAGCTGCATGTGTCACCGTCTTCCGACCCGAGCTGACTGTTAACAGAAACAAAAATTTTTATACAACATTGAAGGCAATGGAAGTTTTATTAAGGAAGACTCTAATATGGGCCTTGAGGCAGAGAAAACAACTTCCTCAGATTCACAGATATGATGAAATGTGAGTCACAGATACCTAACACTTGCTCACAAGAGTACACTCATGATGCCTACAGTGAAATCCAGCAACTAAAACATAATGCAAGAGTGGTTAGCCATTGTGCCCATTCATCCTCTGATGGTTTTTGTTCACTTAGCTGAGCATGGGCACATGCTGAGGGATGACTAACGAAAGCAAACAGCATGATGGTGAATCACCTGGTTCCCCTGCATGCTCACAGAGTTTCAGATTCTTGCAAGGTGTGTAGCAGCACTGTGAAGGGTATCTCTGAAACACCCTTTCAGACAGAGACCACGGTTCTTGTTTCCAGAATCATCATGCAAGTGAAAAACTGATCTTTTTACTGCTGAACACAAAACCTGTCACTTAGGGACCCTTGGTGCTTTTAATATGCTTTGAAGAAAATTTATGAGCACCTGCTGTATATGGATATTGAAACTTCCCATGTGCTAATTCCAATGAAAGGCTAGGAGCAAACTGCTTGCTGACAGGGAGAGAGGTCACAGAAGTGGCTTCATCCTCCTTTGGTCATTGAGGCTGTGGTTACTTTCACAATGTGCTGTGCCACTGTGGCCTGGCACACTTACGATTCTGGCAGAAAGTCTCGTCTGATCCATCAGGGCACTGTCTCACACCATCACACGCAAACGTGATGTCAATGCAGCAGCCATCATCACAGATAAACTGGTAGCGAGAGCAAACCCCAACACAGGCTGTTGACAAACAATTCCCAAATTACCAAAAGACAAATCCAAGTAGTAAATACTGAGTCAGTGACTAAAATCTGCAGCACTGAGGAAAAGCAAAACCAAGCTATGCCAAGAAGTACCATGAACAAGGCAGAAAGTCCAGACTGAGCTGTGTGACATCATATTGAAACAGAAGCAAGTATAGGCAATAGCTGTTCCTGGCACCTTTATCACTAGCCTGGCAATCTCTTTATTACAGGAATACTCAACCTGGAGGCTGTTGCACCTTAGACATTGTGCAGCACCCTTACCATGCTTTGAATTCTGCTGGCCTATGCTGAAAGGAGATCTTCCTAAGCTTAAAAGATGCAGAACAGTCCTGAAAATAAATAAATGAAATCTCTGTGCCTGTAACTGCATCCCTCCAACATGTAATTCCTACTACATATCCATTCAACACCAATATATTGTTTTACATGCACACATATGGACTATATGGGATCTTTTATGGCATGTTTTCTGCAACCTAATTAAAATACCTAAAGAATGTTCTTCATTTATTGACATCAGCAATCCACTGACTTCAATACAGCACAGACCAGAATAGGACTAGGTTACATTTTCACAAATTACTTTCACCAGAAAGAACTGACTGCTGCCTGCTTTAACATTTAGATTCCCCTGGAAATGGAGACTATCCCTGGATGTTCCATTTTGCATACTCAAAGCTTTCCTGAAGCCGCTTCTGCTTCTGTAATTACCAAGTGTTTGCATTTGTGCTTTTGTCTTTCCAACAGCAGTGTAATTCATCACTTTGTAAAGCACTAAGTTCAGTGCTCGATTAGTGTCCTAAGAGCAAATTTATTTGCATAAGGGAGTCACAGCCTTTGGTTGTTATCCTGCTGTGTACCAAACACTGCACCACGCTAAGGAAAGGATGCCAGGAATGGAGACAACTGTTTTAAACCCCTAAAATCTGAATATGCATCTCCGGAACTTTAGCACTAGTGATAGCACTGATCTTGCATGTATTAAGGCATCAGGGACTGGTTTAGCTATAGCAGTAGCACTTGAATTGCTAACATAGCTGGGAAATTAGAAAAATAAAAAAGACAGCAAATCCCCTATGTGCTCCGTACAAAAGATACCCCAGATACCCACAGCAGCAGCAAATAAACAAACCAGCAAACCTCTCTCGCTGTTTTAGCTGAATTAAACATTAATGAACACAACTCTATCATCCATTACTGGAACACTGGCATTATTAAACAGATTTTTTTGTCATACCACCTTATTGCCAGAGGGACTACCCTCTCACATAGAGATACTGTGCTGGTGCAGAGCAAGATTTTCACTGGTTCTGCTGAACATGGTGATAATGTTATTTAACTTTTACTTTGTGCAAGAGCAGCAGACCTGGACTAGCAAATTGCTAATTACAATGTCATTAGAAGTTATTATATTTAAGAGCAGGACTGACAGTCACTGAAATCTAACTTACTTTTACCTTTTATGCTTTTTACATGCTTCTGAAGCTCAGAGTTTAAAATGATGGGTCAGTTCCAGTTTCAGTTTCCCCAGTAGAATAAGGCTTCGATAACAACCATCAGACGGAAAAACTTAAATACATTAAAACAAAAAACCATGCCAACTTTTAGACTCCAGATGCAGGTCAGTATTATTATTAGTCTGCCTCAAACATACAATTAAGTAATTTTAACTGGGTCTTCTCCATAGGACAAGCCCTGTCATCATGATTGCCCACACCATCTGACTGTTACAATGCACCTGATACCTGTGTTAGTATTTCACTTTTTCAACCCTGCATGCTGATTAGCAATAAAAGGACAAATACTCAGTGCCTGAAAGTATTATTGCTGTAACAGGTGATGCTTACTTGTTTCCTCCTTTTGAAAGAGTGATTCAAAGCTGAAAGAGATGTCATTATGTAATGAACAAGGGCAAAATAAAACACTGGAAATGGAGAATAACACCTTTTGCCTCTATCAAGACCCTTGCTCTGCTCTGAATACCATACCCTGGGTGTCACAGAGGCAACAGCTCCAGTCATTTTCTCACCTGCTGCAGAATGAACCATGGGCAGAATGGTCACAGAGATATTGTCAGAGCTTTGCTGACCTGCAGTGTCTGTCACTGTGAGCTGGAAAATATATCCCCCTTCCTGAATGTGGGACAGCTTCAGTGTTCCTGGCTGTGGTACCTGAGTAAAGACACATAGTAAAAAAACATACTGGTACAATGGATCCATCCATGACTTAGAAATAAGGAGCTCATCATGCAGATTAAATACTTCCTGCAGTCCAGTCAGCCCACTCAAGCATGTATTTCAGTATTTCAGCATGTAACATTTGAT
>WEKY01027074.1:2300-77926 GCA_013390045.1 Picathartes gymnocephalus | reverse complement strand
GGCGCGGGGAGGCGCCGGCCCCGCCCGGCTGCACCAGGCGGAGCGGCCGCGCTCAGCACCCGCCGCCCCGAACAGCTCCGGCGGGCCCCGCCCCGGGACCGCCCCCCAGAGGGACATTCCTTCAGGAGCCGCAGGGACAGGAGAAGGAGTAAGGGGTTCAAACTGAAAGAGGGGAATTTTAGGATGTATATTAGAAAGAAATTCTTCACTGTGAGGGTGATGAGACACTGAAACAGGCTGCCCAGAGAAGCTGTGGATGCCCCATCCCTGAAAGCGTTCAAGGCCAGATTGGATAAGGCCTTGCACAACCTAGTCTAGTTGAAGGTGCCCCTGCCCATGGCAGGGGGAATGGGATTAGATGATCTTTGAGGTCCCTTGCATTCTGTGCAAACCCTTAACATTCTACGATTCTACAGTTCTGTGACTCCACATGGGGAGGTGACACCTGCAGATAATCAGGGTTGGGTGGGGTCGCTGAAACTGCTGGTGGTTCTGTGAATCTGAGGAAACAAACAAATGAAAAAAGAGACAAAAAAGAAATCGTGGGAGACTCCATCCCAGGCATGGCATTTCTGTTCGGAAATTACAAAAAAGAAAGCCAGTAGTCAAAAATATAATGCACAAAGCTGCGACCTTTTGACCTGCGAAAAAAATCCCAGTTGGGGTCTTAACCACCCAAAACAATGGTGAAGAACTCCCCGTGCAAGTTTTTGAAGTCTTTGCTAAATGAATTTTAGAGAAATACTTGCAATTAAATTAATCAGATTTACATCTGTCACAACTTCTGCTTTATCATGAAAATGATGCTGATTCTGTAACACAAATTAATAACAGTATATCCCTGAAAATCAGCAATCCTTCAAAACAGCTGCTTTGTTATTTTTCGTCAGATGCATGGAGCCTCAAAGTGCTACAATGGCACACTGAGACCTGTCTGTGAGCACTGAGAAACATAAGCTTGCCAGTAAATATAGAGAGGTAGTGATGGGTTTTGAGCTGCATACTAAGGGATGTTGTAACAGGTCAAGTAATAGCTCTGTGTTTTCATTTTCATTTGGTTCATTCTTCCAAGTATCTTTAAGCAGAGACTCATACATTTCTTAAAGTACTGGAAAAAGCGTAATAGCTGCATCAAAAATATCATTATGTCAGCCTAGAATAAGTAGCCAAAAAAAGACATATTAGGAATGGTTTTAAGACATCTTTTACCCCTTCATATTTTTGTCTTGTTTTAGGCCATGTTTACAGCATAACTCAGAATTGCCTCCAAAACAAATCCACTTTAATATTCTGCGATCATTGAGCCTTGGGTGCTGCCCAGGAGATTCACATACAGCTTGTAGTTTAGATTATGACTTCTCCTCCTCCTCTCCCAAATCGCAGGACTGTAGTTCAGTGATTCATTGAAGCATGTTGGCCTGTCAGCAGTGCAACTGTTGAAGATTGATTTTCTCTGGCTATGTGCTCTATGGGTTTTCTAAATGTCTATAAATTATATTTTTGACACTTTCAATTTCCCATCAATTTTAGTTGAAACTGATCAATACATTCAAAGATTATAGGAAGATGGAGGAGCTAGACAGTAAGATGATATAATACTCATTTGCTTTGAAAATCAGGCTAAAATGCCACAACTTTATTTTTAGGAATATTTCGGAGAAGTGATCAATCTATTCGTAACAGAGGTACTGACTGTGAAGCACTGATTTGCTTAAGGTGATACTAGTTTGCTGCTGCTTTGCTGTTGTACCCTATGATACTACTTTTGCTTCCAGAATATAAACCAACATAAAGCTCATGCCAGCATGGTGCATGTTGAAGCTGGCAGAGGAAAAAATGCACCAGGTCATTTGGAACGTTTGGAACTACTCTGTTTGAGCAGAAGCTCCCAGCTGTGGATCAGCACACAGCCAGCAGTGGTTAGTGGGGGGCCCATTTACAGGGCACAGAGGGTCGCTTATCCCACCATCCTTGTTGTATCCAGTTCTACCAGAAAGTTGATCCCTGGTTGTCAGTGGTGGTGACACTGAAGTGGCAGGTTCTGGCAGAAAGCGCAAACTAAAATGATCACTTTCTGACACTTTATAGTGAGGAAGTTGTGGTTGGAAGGTATATTCAAGGAGAGTAGACTCTTCTTCAAGCAGGTGAGCATTTAAAAGGTAAAGATGGATTTGGCTAAAGGCAGGTCACTGTCCTGTTGTTTTCGTCAGTGTCACATTTACCACCTTGAAGGTTAGTAGGATGTCAAGACGTCTTCCTACATTTGGGATAAGGATGGCATGCTCACATTTTTGCATGGAAGTGTTGACACCATCCTCCGATTAGCTTCTTGAGCAATATTTTCTAAGTGCAGCAGATTTTTTTTTGTATTGATGCTGGAGCAGAACTTGTTCGTTGCCTAATTTTCTTGGCTCAGAATGTGTATGTTGTTACCCTGGCCTCATGTCAAAGATGGCATTTGTAGTCATGCTGAGCTTCTTTCAGAAGGTGGCAGCAGCTTATTACTTATGTAAAACAGATTTCTGCTAGACATCTGCCTAAGGGAAATCATAGATGCATGACTACTTATACTTAATTTCACATTTCTTTACTAGATCACTGTTGTGAGCACCTCTGCTTTTCTTCGGGGTTTGGAGTTGGAGATCAAAGTTGTTAGCTTATAGTACACTAAAAATATTTTATTCCTGTCTCTCATCAAATTGAAATTTTAGGTGGCTGATTTTCAAGCAGGGTGCCTTAGAAATTCATAAAGATATTTGTCAGATTTTACTATTTTTTTTTTCCTTTTCAAAGGATACATGCACATACCACAGTTTATTGCCCAAAACATCCACTTCATCAGGCGTGGGGCAGCTAAAGAGACTGCTGTTTCTTTTCCAGAGTGGAGATTAGACTACATGTATGTTCTTTACATCCAAACAATACCTGGCAAAGTAATACAGGATTTCAGAATTCATGAATATTCATATTTCCAGCCATCTGTTGATTAGTTTCAATCTCTATTCATATTCAAAATTCATAAAATAGCTGAAACTATGGGAATAAGGTCTGAGTGCATGTGCTTTTCTCTTCCTTTATTTTTTTTCGAAAGTAACAGAATAACAGGAATTTAAAAAGTAGGGGACAGAAAGGCAATGGAGTAGGATGAAAAGAAATGGAATATGTAGAAAGGCAGCAGGAAGAAAAGGCAAAGTTATATCTAGGCTTCCTCATCTAAAGTGCTTTCCTATGCAGTCATGTTTGGGGTTTGTTTTTTTTGTTTGTTAGTTTGTTTGTTTTTTTGGGGGTTTTTTTTGAATATATGCTCAGAGAAAGAAACCTAGGTTCCTTTTCATTTGATGTTTTCCAGACGCTCTGCAAACAGTAAACACATAACGCAAATGTTATCTGCAGAAAACGTGTTGTCGGCATGATGTTATCATTAGACACATTTTCTCTGCTCCAGTTTGCTTGTGAGAATTTGTCGAGTAAACACCCATGATAGATACGAATCAGCTCAGATGCTGAAGTGGACTCTTGATTGACAACTGAGTTTCAGCAATTTGCCCACGAATGAATTGAAGTGATAACCTTTTCTTTGCAGCTTGAAGATTCAGCTTTCTGACTGTAAGAGGAGTTCTGCATAAATAACAGAAGATAGGGTGGTAAATGTTAGGACTGGAGGCAGAGGAATTAACTCAGGTATTTAACTCAGGTTTTGTGTTCTGTCATTTTTTAGTATTTCACATCCCTCTTAAGCCAAATTGTGTAATGCTATGGTACCAGTGTTATGAAAACAGCAGGAGGAATAATTTTTCAAATTCCTAAATGAAGAATGTAAATGTGATCATGAAGGTGCTTAATATCATATTGATTTTATGAACATCATATGGTGATGCAAATTAAAAAGGTATGACTGGTTCCAGCTTGAGACGGTTTTAGTCCAAGTATGGTAAACCTTTTTCCTTTCCCTCTTAAAGGAGAGAAAAATAGCCAAGCCCTGTCTTTGGAATGTGTATGAATGTGTATGATTATACTTGTCTTTCTACTGCTGTATTCAATATCAGTGTGCTAAAAAGGAGAGCTCTCCTGATTGACAAAGTGAGTATTATTAACACCCCCCTCCTTTCTAGATGCCTGACTGCATTTTTTCCTAACGCAAAGCAAGTGTTTTACTACAAAACTGGGAAGGAGACAGAGAATTAAATAAAAGGCAGGAGACTGCATTTTAGAGACCCTTCCCCACTGGCAGCAGAGGCAACGATCGGGCTGAGGCATCAGGTGATTGCTTTAACGTTACGTTCATACGTGCTGCGGTTGCTTCTCTGCCTGGATACTGCATAATTGACTGCACAGCATTAGCCAGGCAGCACGTGGTATCAGCACCGATACTGTGACGGCAAGCGCTCTGAGGCTCTGCTACTGAGATAAATATTCCAAAAACCGAAAACCCCTCCTTGTAAAGAACAAGGACGGGTAGGGGTGAGAAGATGGGAGCCATTTCTCTAAAGTGAAGTTAATCGTTTTATTAATTGGTGTAAGGTGAAATTTCCTCTGAGAAGAGGTCACGTAATCATCATGCTCCTTGCAGCCTTCTCCTAAGTCATTACTAGGATGAACTGACTGTTTCACCAAAATCAAAATCAGGCAGGGTAAAAAGAGAGGTAGGGTAAAGCTAAGAAAATAAATCCTAGTATTGTTGACAGAATAATACCACTCTTACCACATATCTTTGCTGGATCTTGGAAAAGCATATTTCTTTTCAACTGCAATCCACCAAATACTCCTTCAGCATCCTTCTAGTCACTGCAACAGCAGTGGCAGCTTCTTCTTGGGGCATTAAAGCTGTAAAACTGCAGTCTGAGAGATGAAGGACAGTTATTTAAAAAAATGAATAAAGCATTTCTCTGAGAAAGGGTTAGCTATGGCCAGAGCTGCAGATTTTTACCTAGAATTTCAGCCAGTTCTCTAGAAAAAAGTTACCAATTATTTACAAACAGCAAAAACTTAATTTAACAGCCAGAGCACAGGTTAAGCTAGGAGCAGAAAATGTAATTTGCCTTGTAAACAGCATCATTAAGAGGGGAAGAGTGGAGAATGAAGATGAATCAATAGAATGCATTTTTTTACAGTCAGCATATTATAACCTTTGAAGACTTTGTCTCTGTCTGTATTTGTACTGTAACAGAACAACTTGTGTTCCAAGGTGTTAGCCAAAGATTTGTATAAGCTATGTCCACCAGTCATTGAAAAAAATTCTTACTGCATATTGAAAGTGTAGAAAACTATTTCATGTACTGTCTGAACATACATAACTGACAGATCAAATCCTTTATGCTTGGGTTTTTGGAGGTTTTTTTTGAAATGCATGAAGCTTTGATATGCATAAAACTACAAAGGATCGCTTCCCAGAAGGAAAATATCTAGCTGAAAAAATTACTCATTGCTATTTCAACCATGGATTCTTCTGCAGCAGAGCATGGTGATAAAAATCAGTTGGGTAATACGCTCATGATTAGTGAGTCAATGGGAGCTGGTGGCAGCCCTGATGTTGATCAATAATGTCAAGATTTTGAAACAGGTTACAAAATAATAGTGGGTTCTGCAGATGCCACTGAATTAACAAATGTACTGGATGTAATTACCAACACTCCCTTTTCTGTAAATAATCCCTCATGATTTTCAGAGAAAGGACAAAAAGAAGCCAAATAGTTGGTCACTGGGAGCAGTTTTATGTGGAATTCTTCATTTATGCAGTCTATATTCAGTATTCTCCTCTTACATGAACAATTTTGAACTTCTCAGCACTTCTTCCTTTTTGGCAGTTTCCAAACTCTTCAGGAATGTTTTGCAATAGTGGCAGATCCATTGTATCCTGATTATACAGGAAAACAGAAATATAACAATGATAATGTTTAATTTACTGGCAAGAGTAAAATCATGAGCTGTCTGGACAGCTTGATCTACCCTGGAAGCAGTCAGCTTCCTTCACTCCATTCTTTTTAAGGCTTCCTTTTAACCTTGTTTTGTAAGCTCAAATCTACTTCCATTTTCTTCCAGACTTCTCTGCTTTCTGTTCTTTTCCTGGGGATGTTAAA
Organism: Picathartes gymnocephalus; assembly: GCA_013390045.1. Classification (NCBI taxonomy): domain Eukaryota; kingdom Metazoa; phylum Chordata; class Aves; order Passeriformes; family Picathartidae; genus Picathartes; species Picathartes gymnocephalus. The sequence goes on along the minus strand of WEKY01027074.1, from coordinate 71,849 downwards.
TAATGGTAATGAGTATAGCAGTCATTGCATATAATTTTAACCCATTGTGTTACAACTAATAGATCTCTCAGTGACATTTCTAAAGCAATTTCTTGGATAAAGCTTTGTCTCTTAATGCTGAGAATGCATCAGCTGGTTTAATAAATTAGCTAGCACTGGGAAAATGCGCAGTTTGGTTCAGTCAGTCACCTGAGTTTCTGCTTTCTTATCCTTTTACTATCTTAAGTGCACGCAGCCATGATTAGGTAGAAAGATGACAAAATTCATGTAACGGAATTCTGAACCTTGTTGTTCAAAAATAGTAAAAGACTATTCTTAAGAATTTCACTTAACTTTTAATAATAGAAGCAATAGCTTATGGCCTTGCCATATTGGTTTGCCTAGCTAGTATTTTGTCAGAGAAGGAGGATCCAATATATTTTTCTGTTGCAGGCATAAAAAATGAACCCATGACAGCTGGAAGCACAATGTTTTTTCTTAGTTTGAAGGTCTACTCATCAAAAAGATGAGTAGATTCTTTCTCTGTCTTGGAGAGCAGATCACGTAGCTTGTCCTTCCAGCTCTGACAAAAGTCTTCTCATGGCTTCAGTTCAAAACCTACATCTATTATTTGCAAACTGGAAGTACTAATAGATATCTACAAATGGAAAGCTGCAATAGAAAAATTAATTAATGTTAATAACACATTTTGATGTCATTGTGTTGAATAATTAAATGATGCAATTAAAAATATTGTTGTCTGCTTTCTCACTCAGTACAATTCAGTTCCTCTTTTGCTGTTGATCTGATTGTGTTTGCCTTTGATTTCTGTGTTTGGATATCTGTGGGGTTTTTTTTAAGCACTCTGTACAATCCTAGCAGTTGCATTGTAGGTCACACACACAGATCTTTCCAGATGAAATCAGTGATGTAGTGTAGTGTTTCTGCTTTGCTACCAGTGGAGAAACAGGTTTTAGGTGTGTCATAACTGGCCTGTTAATTGGAGCATTTATATGAGTTTTATTCTGAGCATTTTACTTCTATCCTCATTAAAAAAGTCTCTCTGGACTTCAAAGCAGGAGGGCTGTTAAATTAACTTAGACAGATGAGAGAGTGGGATTTTCTTTAAATTAGTCTGCAAATCACAGATTTTGTATTGAAGCTTGAGGCAAAATTACTTGAATGCAAATAATTCTCCAATGTTCTTCCTACTGTTCTCCAGTATGCGCCTCCGAGGATGCATATGTTTGCTCACAGGTGACAAACTTGGCTAGGCAAATAACACACAGGGTATCAGCATAAAAAATCCTAGTAATTTTATCTCAGTCATCTGTAATTTAAGTGTTCTCACAGTATATGCACTGTAGTGGGAGAATATCTGCATTTTGATACAGATAGTGCAATGGAGATCACTGGTTGCATTAACCAAAAAAAGTCCTAAATGTGATGTAGACTTTGTTTCAGGGAGTGTAAGTTTCAAAATTTTCCCAGCACTTCAGATTTCATTATTATTTAATAAGCACCCATAGCTTGAATACATATGGGAGCTATTGCATATTACAATTTCCAGAACTGGCTGGTAATATTATTGAAAAATACTTTTAAATGCACATGAATACTTTTTATTACTTCAAATGTGGACTTGGAATATTGTGATAACAATCATTTGCTCAGAGTTTCTGCACTTCTTATCTGGGCTAATTTGGAATCCGTTTATTTCAGACCTTCAGAAACAACTCCCATGAAGCTCAGTTATGTCTGGACATGAAGGTTCCAGCAGGTTCATGGTTTGACCAAACCGGTTTGTCCCTTCTTGTGTTTCTTTTAGAGAGAGAAAAATGAAATACTTGGACTTCAGCAATACTGACTTTTCATGTTAGTGTATGTATGTATATCCTGGGCTGCATCAAAAGGAGTGTGGCCAGTAAGTCAAGGAGATGATTTTCTCCCTTGACTATGCTCTCACGAAACCTCACCTGTAGTAGTGCATCCAGCTCTGGTGCTCCCAGCATAAGAAGGACACAGAACTGTTGGTGCGAATCCAGAGGAGGGCCACAAAGTTGGTAAGAGCACTAGTGCAACTCCTCTATGAAGACAGGCTGAGAAAGTTGGGGCTATTCAGTCTGGAAAAGAGACTAGAGACCTCACAGCAGCCTTCTAGTATCTGAAGGGTGCCTGCAAGGAAGCTGAAGAGGGACCCTCCATCAGGAACTGCAGTGGTAGGATGAGGAATAATGGGTTCAAACTGAAAGAGGGGAAATTTAGGTTGGATATTAGAAAGAAATTCTTTACTGTGAGGATGGTGCAGCACTGGAACAGGTCTCCCAGAGAACTTGCTGATGCCCCATCCCTGGCAGTTTTCAAGGCCATGTTGGATGGGACTTTGAGCAACCTGGTCTGTGGAAGTTGTCCCTGCCCATGGCAGGGAGGTTGGAACCGGATGAACTTCAGGGTCCTTTCCAACCCAAACCATTCTATGATTCTATGATTCTATTTCATGAAGATACTACATTGCTACTTAAACCAGACACTGCTTTAGCCAGTGTAAAGGGCTGTGACTGAACACGTTTTAAATGTGTTACTCAGTAGAGTTTTCACCTAGGTGGTTTTCCCATTGCTAATATTGTACAGAAGTTATTTATATCTGAAATTGGGAAACTGTGGTTAGAAGTGCTGCAATTCACAGTAAGAGTGTATTCGATTTGGATCATGAAGCCATTTTAAAAGGATTTCCCTGCACAGTCAAGTTATTGTGTAGTGCATATGTACTTGGCACTTCTGGACTTGAAAGCCTGCCCATATTTTTATATCTCCAGCAGGTAGAGAAAATCCTGAGCCGAGGTCAGTGGTGTAATGTTGGCTCACTGAGTGAGATGTCTTTTGCTGGTAACTCATATTCCTGACTGGAACTCATATCATATTCAGCAGAGTTACTGAGGCTTTGCTATAGGATATTATGGAGCTACTTGACTGTAGAACATCTTCATTATTATTGTTTGATTGTAAAGCGTGCACACACTGCAATAGCTCATTTTGATAAAATTACTGAATTTATTTGTTCTTCTAATTTAAGTAAGTGTTGTAGAGTAGATCTTGCTGGATCTCTTCCAGCCAGGCCAGACTTCAACCTCTTGCTCTCTGCCAATATACAGTCTACAAGTGTTCAGATTTCTAATAGTTAGATGAATACTGGAATGCATGCACACCTTTTCTTTTCCATTCTCCTTTCTATCTATAAAAGATGAAAATCTTCTCTAAGGGCTAAGAAATTTGGCTACGTGTGGGACAAGTATTCAAATGTGTTGCTTAGTTAGATCAATCTCACAAATCACACTGTTGGGTCCATCCAGATTGGAATCTGAGGAATTTTCTCAGGTTCTGTATAAACTTCCTGCCAGATGGTATGGAAAGTTTGGATAGTGTGTAGGATTGACAGTTTATTTGAGAAGTAAATTAAAGTGATAATGGTATGTGCTATAGGGTTTTCTGGTATTTTTGAACAGTTCTCAGGAAAGTTTATGTGGTTCATTTAATGTTGTTAAAAAAAGATGTCTCCTCTAATTCCTTAGTTTTTCCATTTTTATTATCAACTTTTTCAATTCAGAGGAGGCAACAATGTGTTTACCCTCTTTTTTTTTTTCCCCAAGAAAAGGGGCAGAAGTAGAATGTAATTCAATGCTTACATGAATTAGCTATTTAACCACTGTGTAATAGTATTTTAATTACGTAATTGTTACTCAACTCCTATTTTCAAGAAAAAATATATTTAGGTCATTTCCATACTTCATAGAAAAAAATTTAAGTTCCTGCAGCAAAACTCTCCTCCTCTTAGTGGAAATACAATGTTTGTGAGTAAGCATCCTCCTCGAAAATAATAATAATGTAATATTTTTTCAAGAATAGTGCCATTAGCCAGTTAATGTTTTAGTTACAGCATGCATAGCAAAGAGGGCAAGACTTTACTGTTGTTTTGTCAGCTATGGTATTAATAGGGCATTTCAGCTTTGCTTACTTACTTTCCATGAGCTGTTGCTGACACTTCAAGTCTGAGGATCATTTCCTTGGTGTTACTCCATATTCAGTATGTCATGAGATATATCATCCCAAGGTAAAGACTTTAAAATCTGGGATCTGACTCTGTGATGTCTGGGTCTTCCATGACCTCTGGATATTCTCTCTTTGTCTCTCCACTGGTCTGACACAGAAAGGAATGACAGATGTGTTACACATTTAAAAATTGCTTAAGCACCTGTAGGCTACTCAGTGACTATAACACACCTGTCCACAGGCTGGCATTGCCTTTGGTCAAGGTACCACTTTGTCATGACCTTATTCTTAAAGGAGTTTGGGATCCTGCCTTACTTTGCACCATGTGTCCCTTGATTAAAGCCCATTTATCCTCCTATTCCTTTAAGCTGTTTCAATTATTTATTAATCTGTGTATTGCTTTAAAGAGCTTAGCAACAGCCTGCATGAATACCCAGTATAATTTTCTCCTGTAACAAAGCTGCCAAATCCTCACAATATATTGCCCAACTATCACCCTGCTGTGCCTCAGCTAGCTCATGGCCTTTCAACATTCAGGCAGCCATGCTAATCCAGGCTGCCTTTCCAAAACCAGAGTCACTGGGAACATGTCTACACAACCCTTAAGCTTTAGAATTTGAGAAATAGCATGTTGGTTTTTTGTTTATTTATCTAAAGGGTGTTATTATTTTGCAATTACAGGATATAACACATGTTAGACAAGAAGCAGTAAGGGAACATCTGCTTAAACAACTTCCACATTCAACAGTTTTTGAAAAAATGGCATGACTTTCTCGTAAAGTGAATTCCTTCCATACCTTTTGCATCCTGAAGAATATCCTCAGTGCTGTTCTTGCAATTATTTCCCTATATCCTATAGTATATCCCAGTTCTGGATCAGGACACTGAGTAAGTGGAGCTTGATCAGTTGGAAGACTCTGACCCTGCAATTTGAGCAGTAACTTTAATTTGTACAATAAATAAATTGGCATTCCTTACACTCCAAGTCTGTATACTGAATAGTCATTGTGCCCTGTCTCTCATGAACAGGAATTTTCTCTCCTTCCCTACACAAGCCAGCATCACACATCCGTTGTCCCAAGCAGGACATAACCACTCTGCTCCCTTTTCCCCTGCCCTCCCTTCTACTATCTTCTACAGCACATGCCACCAAAGAGGACAGACCCTTACAGCCCTTTTCCTTCCTCTGCACATTGGGACCGGCTCTCCCAACCAGACCTCCATGCCTGTGTGCCTCTACTCTCCCTTTCAGGCCCATAACTTTCTCCCAGCTAAATGTGATCTCGGTTTAATTCTATTAAAACCCCCAACCCCTTATTTGATTTATTCTGGTTATGCAAAAAGAGGAGAGAGACTTCTGGGTCTAAAGCCTTTATTATATACAATACAGTGGAAAGTAAATGAATACATTAACGTGCTCACCAAGGTCATGAAAAGGCTGTGTTTTGCCTCCTTCCTCCAATAAGGTCCCAGGGTTGTTGCACTATTTCTTGTCTAGCTAAGACAAGTTTGTGCATCCTTCTGAACTTTGATTACATTAAAACAATGGGATAAGTGTTTAGAAATTTTGTTTGATAATTTGCCATACCTTTTATTGAAAAAAGTCATAAGTCATTTGGGGAATGACAACACAGCACTTTTGTCCTGGTCTGCTCTGGAAAGACATAGATTGAAACCAGTTTTCTGCATCCCTTTTCCTGAATTGTTTCTGAATCTGGCTTCCAATAGTGTGGAGAGTTACTCAAGAAGACTTCAGTTAAGCCAGACCACCTCCAGCTCAGTCAATCTGAAGGAAAGGAGCTGAAGCAGCTTAGCCAGGTCTTGTATCTTTGCACTCCAAATTTTTTCTGCCAACCCATTTGCACCACACAGGTTACCCCAGCTCTGCCCCTTAACCTGTACCTAACCATGCCCTACAAATGCGCACAGCTCCACTCCCAAACTTTTACATGGAAACCTGCGTACTGTCCCCCAGGTGCCACCTAGCACTACCTTCACACAAAGCCACCCTGTCCTCTAGGCAGCCAAAACATTCCAAGAGCTGGGGCAGCCTTGCAGTTGCCTGCCCAGCACAGCTGAGTTGGCATGAGTTAAAGTAGAGGTGGGTTTGAAGGCTGGATGTCAATGTGGCATTTACTAAGCAACCAGGTTCTCACTGGGAGAAGAGAAGATACAGGACCTGATTAGACAGAGAGACACTGCTTGGAAGGTGAGGGAAATGAGTGAACTCTCTGTCAGAGTGGAAAACCTTATGGTCCCCATGCTTCCTCCTCAATCTGAGTGCTGCAAATAATCTACATGTTTGGGATGTGGTGAAGCACATTGTCATTGTCACCCCAGCATGTTGTTACCTGAAGCCTGCAGACAGCCTGGAACTCTAGCTCAGAGTTGTGCCAACCTCTCCATTTTTACAAAGGTGTTCTCTCTCACACATTCGGTGATTCTGGCACATGGACTGCTCCATTATGCTCCATGTGGCTTTTCATTTTGCTTTCCTCATAGCAATATCCAAGCACAAGTCTGAAGTGATGGATCTGCTATTTGCCAATAAGAGCTCAGCCTCATGGCTCTCTTGGGGAAAATGGTGCATTTGGAGTACTGCTTTGTTTTAATAGGTTTTGGTTTTCTTTTAATAAGGCCTTGTTTCTGTTCTATGTGTACATAAAACAAATATGTGTATATTTGTACGTATAAACCTATGTAAATGTACTTAAAGGTTTGTTTTCTTTTTTTTTTCCAGAGAAGGCAAGGCTCAAGAGGAATGTCTCTTTTGAAAGGCAGGGAGGATAATATTAAGGTGGTTCTCAGTGGATGCAAGAGTTCATTCTTTAGCCTGAGGCTCTGTCCTGAAGATGATATTGATAGGTGGACTTTATGCTCACAGTGAAAATTGTCACTTTATCTTAGGAATGGAGTTTTAACTGCACTCTTTATGTCATATACAAATGCTATTCCTCCCACCTGCTTTTCAACAACACCAAGAATGCCAGAATTACCATTAAAAAGTCTAGGCCCTTGATAACCATCATCAGCTGGGATGCTGCCAGTGGTAAAAAAATTATTAGCAAGCTCCATCAGTAGGCTGAAATTTACTTCAACATCAGTTGAATGAATTCCTAAAAAAAAAAAAAAGTAGGTTTGCATTTGAGGCATAAACTGCCTGAGAGTGAGAAAAGGTTACTGTAATATATTAAAAGAAGAGTTTCCTATCTGCCCTCAGACATTGTAATTAACCTATATGAGGGCAGAACTATGTATTATACATGAGCTGAGAGCATCCAAGCTCTTTGTAGACCGGGCAACTTGCCTACTGTTGTTAGTATGGGGCTGTGTTTTGGATTTGTGCTGAACACAGGTTTGATAATACAGAGATGCTTTTGTTATTGCTGAGCAGAGCTTACATAGAGCCGAGGCCTTTTCTGCTTTTCCTACTGCCATGCTGGCAAGGATGCTGCGGGTGCAAGGGAGGTTGGGAGTAGACACAGCCGGGACAGGTGACCCAAACTAACAAAGGGATATTGCAGACTATGTGACATCATGCTCAGAATATAAAGTGGGGTGAAGAAGGAGGGCATATGTGGAGTGATGGAGTTTGTCTTCCCAAGTAACCGTTCCACATGATGGGGTCCTGCTCTGCTGGAGACGGCTGAACGCCTGCCTGCCCGTGGGAAGCAGGGAATTAGTGCCTTCTTGTGCTTTGCTTGTGTGCACAGCCTTTGTTTTCCCTATTAACCTGTCCTTATCACAACCCTTGAGTTTTCAAGCTTATACCCTTCTGATTTTCTCCTGAGTCCAACTGGTGGGGGAGTGATCGAGCAGCTGCCTCGGGCTTGGTTGCTGACTGGGCTTAAACCATGACACTACTTTACAAGCAGTCATGCAGCACCTCTAAGTATAGACTTTAAAGTCCTTCATTTTAAACAAAAGTCTTGCAATCTGCAATTGCAATATACTGCTGTAAAATATCTTTACCATGCTGTGTATTACCTCTGTGACCACTCATTCCTCAGTAGGCTCTGCAAGGATAATTCAAACAAGTTTTATTTAGTTTTGCTTCCTACTTCTTCAGCACAATAATATGCCTTGTTACCAGGTTAGCAAGCACTCCCTGCTCTTCTGGTATTAATAACATTTCCCATTCAGTTCCAGTTATCTCTGTCAATCTTCAGCTTTGTGATCACACTCAGAGACCTTTTCATAATTCCTGTCTGGGGCGCTGCTTTCAATCCCCTCCCCATGGAAGTTTACACTGTGCATAGGATTCTGTGACACATAATATAGATGTTAACACTTTTATCTGCACTGTAGATGAAGCTGCAAATCTGACCCAGACCAGGTGCCCTAACTGTAATGTTAAAATTGCTTATCATTATCTACAAAAGGAAGTGTGAAGTTACAGGATTCATAATTTGCATTACACTGGAAGGACATACAAAGTAGGTGCAGTGCGAAATAATCAAGTTATATTCCTTAATGCTTAAGAAATATGTTTAGAAACACTTTCACTTTTAGGTAGTCCATTTTGTATACTGTGTGAATGAAAATCAAAAGGTGGCATCTCTGTATCTCTGAAATTCTGAGGAGAGATCATATGGAGAACACTCGTCTTGCTTGGGTAAATTTCAATTACCTGGATATTCAGTCTTGATAGGAATTAAGATACAAACTTTTGTGTGAGAAACATGCAGTGTACCTTTGTAACTGCTTGTCTATGCTTCTGTAGAATTCTTTTTCCTGATACCACCTCCCTTAACCCCAAGCCATGTTCACAAGCTCTATGCAAATATGTTGGCAGACTTGCAACATGCCCCATGCTTGATGGGTTTTGGGAAGAGGAAATTGCAACCAGAGCCAGCCATCTTACTCCTACAATAGCACACAGGTAACTTATTAAAACAACTAATAAATGTGCAGTTGTCTCTGGTTCTGCCTATCCCTTGCTAGTACAGTGCATGGGAGTGAACAAAGGACTAAAGTTATAGAGGTAGGTGTGGCTCTATACAGAAAAGGGAGTAGATGAACGGTGAAGCCCTTTCATTCATAGGGATGAATCTCCTTAGACCCACAAAATACAGACTATATTTAGTATTCCAGGCTGAGCAGTGGCACGCTGAGGTTTGAGGCCAACTACAGCTCACTGTTTTATTCATAAAACTGTGATTGTGTGGTATGAGTGGGCACTGTCCCCTCTAGATGTGTGTATGCACTGGGGGAGAGGCCCTGAGTGTGCAGAGATGGTTTAGGCTGCATCCCCCAAAGCGGCAGGTACTGCACTGGCTCCTGTGTCAGCAGGTGCCAAAGGATCCTGATGTTGTTGGGGATGCATTTAGGGCCAGACAGGGGCCATGCAACCTCAGCCCAGCCCAGAACACCTTTATGTTAGGGAAGAGCAGAAGGCTGCTGTTCTGCGGGGAGAGCAGAGTTTGCTGGAGGTGCTTAGCAACTCTCCCAGGATGTTTCTGTGATTGCAACAAATCTAGCTGCCCCCAGCACAGCCCCACTACATCCAGCTGCACATTTGCATGCTGGCCCACAACAAAATGAACCACTTTTTTATGCTTTCCTTGAGTTATCTAGTGTTATGAAACCCACTTGGATTTTGGAAGAGGCCATGAATTTCCTGGAGATCTGGAGTAAGGAAACAGCTCAATTATGCCGTAACCACAGATTTTCATAACTGCAAAGCACTCAGGTGTAGATCAAAGAGAGAGAAGGAGAGGCATCAGACATGTGCCAGTGTCAAAAAAAAAAAAAAAAAAAGTAGTGTTGGGGGGAAAGCATTGCAGACAAAAACTGGAGGAGATCAACATTGCCTCTGTCAGTGCATCTCCTATCAGTACCTTCCTTCACAAGCTGGGCAAATCCTGCACTACAAACCACTTGAGGAACTTCATGTCTGGCTTTGAGGGTGCATCCTCAGCACAGGCAGCCAGACTTCCAGTGTCTGGGGTGCCAGGCACACACTGGGCATTGCACGCTGGTTTGCATAAACCAGTCAAGGAAACAACGAGAAGAAGACTCAGCATCTTCCACTAGTGGGTCCCAAAATAAACGGTAAGCCAAAGTTAGGGCTTTGGGTACTTGTTTGTAGCTGCTTAGTAAACGATGCTCTAGGTATGAAGGATAAAGTCAGAGACCCCTCTGTTTTCTCCCCCTGGTTTGTGAAAGTGAGGAGTTCAATATAGCATATCAAGAGGCTGAGTCATGAATCAGAAGACTTTAGCAGCAGAGTACAGCAATAAAACATAAAATTAAGCACTTGCCATCTCTGAAACAGAGAGTTTCCAGAATGGTTGGGAATCTTCATTATTTATGCTGCACAATTAAATATTCACCATTTCCTGCTAAATTTAGGTTTATTGAAGTAAACAATGATGCATAAAGGCAGAACTGGACAATTCCATTTTTAGATATTAATAATTCAGAAGCATATTTGAAAACAACAGAGGGATATGTACAATACATCATAGAGATTTTTATTATATCCACCCACTACTTATCCACCCACACAGAGATCTGGATACCGTTTCTACTTGGAAACAATATAGCATCATCATATCTTACGTGTGTTTACGTATACAGATATACAGGATATATTTACAAGAATGCAGTGGTTTTTTTGTTCAGCTGGATGACTCATTCTTTCTTCCTGCAACTAAATCAGCCTCTTATTACTTAAAGTTGGTATTGACAAACATTCATGCTTAGGATAACAGAAACTATGTTTATCAGATTACATGAAAATAGAGAAAACTGTATTCTGCAATGTGGAAAATATTATTCTGGGATAAAGGCCTGACATGGAGCTCTCCGTTTTAGTATTACCTTTAAAATCTGAATACTTTTGTTTATCACATTTTTGTTATTTATCTTGCTGTCACTTAAGGGCATGTAAAAATTTTATTTCTTTGGGACATATCTGATAAATTCCTGATGCTACACTGGCTATTTGTGTGGTTTGCCTCTGACACCAGTACAGCCACAGCACAAAGAGCTGTGTGGGGTGTATGGAAAGGGCAAGAGAAGAAAAGGAGAGACAGTGGAGGTATCTTTTAGGGATGTATTTTTACAGCAGTGTAGGGTTGTAGTTTTATTTAAGGACTGATACCTTTGCTGTCGTTCAACAACTTCAAGATTGATTTAGCTCAAGTTAAGGAGGTTTCAGAGCTTTTGCTTGCCCATGGTGCTGAGCAATGCCTGCAGAGACAGGACTATCACTCCTGCCTCATCAGCCTCAGGATCTCTTCATCCCAGCTGCCACCACCAGGATGCATAGGGCTGAGGAGAAATTCATGTAAGACTGATTTCAGCTTCCTGGAGATCAGTCTAGATGACACTCCACAGACACTGTATAAGAGATTCAACAAGAGATTTAATAACATAAGGACTCAAATTCAAGCTGGAGAAAGAAGATGAATTTCCAGCAAGTAAATCCCAGCAAGAGTCCAAATTAAGCAGACACAAGATATACCTCAAATGAAAGGGGTAAACAGCTTGGTCCTTTCAATGAAATTGTTTCTGGTTTATTTAGGTGAAATGAAGATAAGAACTTGCCTGGAAGGAGCTTGCTTTATTTTATAGCTATCTGGTTATTTTTTCTGCTGCCCAGACCATCTGTTCCATTGGTGGGTATGTCATCATTCTCACACCCACTGAATGCCAAATTAATCCAAGTCACACAGCTTACACCTCCCTTCTGACTTAGACCAAACTATATTTTATTCCAGAATAAAATAGGCATCAGAGCTAAGTTTGCCTCACTCACTTCTAAGCAGGAAAGGGTGAGCTTTGGGACTTACTGTGATCCCTTAAGGGGACAACCATAAAACACCAGAACTTTTGTAGCGGGTCCACAACAGCTCATCAGCACAGGGCAATAATGAATACATAGCAGGAAAAGGGATGAAGAAACAGAGCAAGGGCACAGCCATCCTGCCAGACCCCTCTCTCAAACTCCCAAGGTCTGCATCTTTGGAAAACTCTGAGTCTCCATATCCAGAAACTGTTAACAGATGTCCTTTCTGGAATTCTTTTAAGACCACAGGGACTTTTTATGCCCATGGCCTCCTGTGGCAACGAGTCACACAGCTGAACCGTAGTTTGAAAAGTTACCTCCTTTTGCTTCATTTGAAACTACCACTACTGATTCCATTTAATGCTGTATTGGAAGACAGTGAACACTTACTCTCCAGCTGCTTCCTTCTAGCCACTTAAGATTATTTAGACATTTATCATGTGCCCTCCCTGGTTTTCTCTTCTCCCACACAGAGGTTTCTGGTCTTATTGACCATTTCTCACACCAAAACTGTTCCAGATTTTGCAGTATCTTTCTTTTGTTCCCCATACATTTTTTGGAGCTGGGAGGATAGGGACAGAACAGCTCACACTATTCCAGTGCAGTCATGCAGTAAATCTGTACAGCAACTTCATGCTATTTTCTGATTTGGTCTTAATTTCTTTCCTAATATTTGGTTTGCTTTTTTAAATGCTACTGAGCACTGAGCTGACATTTCCATAGGCCTCTCTATAATAAACTCAAGATTGCTTTCCATAGTAGTAACAGCTACTTTGGCGACTATCATTGCATACGTATAGTTGGGCTTTTTATCCCATGTGCATTACTTTACATTTATCAATATTGAATTCAACTGCATTTTCATTTGCAAGTCATCCTGCATTATGATATTCCTCTGCAGCTCTTAGCAGTTGGCTCTAAATTCACTTCTTTGAATAACTCATTATCAGCAAACTTTGTTCCTTCATCTCATCCCACTTTCCAGGTCACTTAGGACTAGATCAATCAGCGCATTCCTGTGGGAATACACTATATAAAATATATAAGAAAAACATGTAATACAGCCAGTGGGACTCCACTGGTGATCTTCTTCCAAGGACTTTTATCCTTTGTGTCCTATCCTTTAACCATTTATTTCTCCATGAGAGTATGTTCTTTTTATTCCATTGCAGCCTAAGTTCTTTACCTTCAGGTAAGCTTTGTCCCACTGAAAATGCAGCTTAATGATTTTGAAAGGAATTTGAACCTTGGTTGTATCCAAAAGCAACTGAGTGAGACTCTGCAGAGACAGAACCAAACTCACTCTTTTTTGCCACAACTCAAAAAATTTAATGTCTCCCAATGATCATTAAAGGGTGCCTGAGACAAACTTCCACTGCACAAGCAAGCCCCAAGGGTGTTCACACTCCAACTGAAGGTGCACGTAGACATCTACAGAAACAAAGATTGCACCTGTTGGCAAGGATCTAGGTTTGCTCCACATTTGATTCACTAGGATGTAATAGAGCTTCCTGGCAGTAGAGGAGTAGTATAATTATCTGTGCTTTAGGGGGTGGATTTGTTGATCTGAGTTTATGTCAAGTGTGAGAGAGACTGTGGCCTGCAAAGATGAGGTCACTGATATTTGTGGTTGGGGGACAACTTCGGGAGTTGCTGGCAGATTTGCAGACCTGGGAGGCAAACAGTAATCACAGCCTTGGGAAAAAAGGGCAGTGGAGGCAATTACTGAGTGAGACATTTAACAAGGCAGTTCTGCACTGAATGCCAGAGCAGCAGTGATTTAGTGTTAGGGGTGGTCAAACTAATAGCAAATAGAATATTTAAAAATAGGGAATTGTGAAACTAAAGGGCAAACACATAACTATCACATAGGACTCCTTGTTACAAGATATTGCCAAAATTACAGTTTCATTAGAGTTCAGATTCAGCGTGGACTAAATCAACTGTGGAGTGGCAGGTCTGTCTTTTCAGCTCTGCTACAGGTGCTGTGAAACAGCTTTCTCTAGTGATTATTCCCATCCTCCCGCCCCGTGTCTCCTTGCCTAATCCTAACCACATTTTTCATATGCCTATTCATTCACTAAAGTATATATTCCTTTCCCATGGCTTTTTTTCCATTTTCTTGACAAAAAGATGTTCTATATCTGTTTTCATCTTTTGCTTTAAAGAACATGGAGTATTTCATGCTTTCAATTCTTTGAGATCCTCAGCTGAATAGGCTTCATCTCCTTGATCCCTGGGTGTATCAAAGTTGGCCCTTTAGCCGAGAAGAACCTTAACTCCTCCACTCTTTCCGTCTAACTTAAAAGTAGGTCCTTCCACTCAAAATATTGATGCACTTAAAATAAAATGTCATCAGAGCATGACAGGATTGAACTCTCTGAACTGGAGCATGAGTCAGGAAGGGCTAACAGTGAGTAAGGTTGGTGAAGGCTCACCCATTTCTTGTAAATGAGCCGGCATCTGGAAGAAGCTGTTGTAACCTGTAGTAGAAATTTTTTACTGAAACTTGATGGCTGAAAAGTGGGTTGTAAAGCAGAGACAGCACAGTGCTGAGGCAGAGAGCTGTGGCATGGCTGTGAAATTGCGTCCCAGGCCATGGTGGGTCAGGGGCAGCTGTAACTGAGACCACAGCGCGTAGAAAGGGAGACACAGCAGTTGTCCCTTGGGTGTGGCTCTGAAAGGCAGGGCAGTGACTACTGCTTCTGAATTCAGGGAATGGGGATTTTTTTGATTCAGAGAGTCTGTGGTTGACAAGGGAGGTAGTCAGAAGGAAGCTGGAAGCCTGTGAGGGAAAGGTGGGGAATTCCTGTTGCTGGAGCTGCAGGCAGGCATGATGCAGTGCACCTCCTCACTGTGGCACCAATCTCTCCAAAGGCAGGGCTAGGGGTCTGTGCAATAAGGCAGCCAAACACCTATATATCTGAAAGAGGTGGCTGCTTTAGTGCCACTAGTGAGCAAATGTGATCCACAGTGAGTTCCTACAGCCAAGCAAGGTCGGGGAGTGCTGAGGGAGAGGGACCAAAAGACCATTAACATGTCCAAATGAGAGAAAAGTCTCTGAGAACAGAAAGTTGACAAAAAAATCTGTTGACAGGGCCCCAGGGGCACCCCAGCCCTGACTGTGCCTGCCAGCCCACAGGGGCTCCCCACAGCTCAACACCCCACGTCAGCTCCCAGCCATGCTACAGCAGGGCCGGTCTCCTTCTTCCCACAGCCCTGCACAGCCGCGGGCCCCACCACACCAGGCCCTGTGTCCATCCCCTGGGAGACGTCCAGGGTTGGGACTGCTCCTGGCTGAGGGTGGCATGGAACCCCATGGAGAGCTCCTGGCCAGGCATTTGCAGAAGCAGGATTCATTTCTGGTCAAGCAGCTGTCTCAGCACACTCCAAGCAGGACTGGGAGAACAATTTTGTAGCACCTGGGCATTGTGACCATGGCAGTGCTGATTCATTGCCTGTATCACATTTCTCAAGCAGAAGACCGATGAGGTTTTATGCCAGGCCAAAAAACATTGGGTTGATTCCTGTGAGCATTAAAGATTATGGTTGCTCCCATGTACCTCATCTCCTTGTTGCTCCTGAGGAGAACCTTTCCTGCTCCCCATACTAGCATGGCTTGTGTCTGGTGAATACCGGCGTCTCTTTCCACACTTGGGAAATTTGGTAGGTGCCTTTGGGGAGTAGTGTGGGATACACACACAGCTGTCATTTCACTCTGCAGGAGCTGCAGAGATAAGCAGTCATCCCTGATAACTCATGTAGTGTGTAGGCAATGCCACAGAGCTATCCTAGTGATTGTGGAGCTGGGATAACAGTGCAGCAGCAGTGCTCCAGCCTGAAGAGCTGACTGCAAGACACTAGAGTACAGTCGCAGGATGATACTTCAAGAACAATTCTGGCAGGAGCTGCCTGTCTCCACTCCAAGCATTAGACTGAACAGACTTTTTGTCAATAAAACACAGGTGTTCAGATGTCTAAGCCTTTCACACACACAAAAAAATTTGCAATTATTTCATGTTTAAATTATCTGTGTTTAAGTAGCGAGATGTGTAAGACAGAAGACAGAGAGGCTTCTTGCAGTAGACTTTTTGTCAGACCTTTCTGAACAAAACACAATATGAAATAATTTCCCACTGCAAAATGGCCCAGAGTATCTTTTGTCATCTTTGTTTCCACTCAGGTGTCACCAGTGTTCTTTGTTGGCCGAAAAGATTTGAGAAGCAGATTGGCACAGTGGAAATTCAGTCAAGCCAGATGCACATGCCTGCAAGGGAGGTGATGAATTCTGTGTTACAAGGATAAATGAGGTCAGGATTCATAGAAGAGAACCAGGTACCATTGAGCCATGGACATGCTGGTCCTGTTGCCCTCTCCTTTAGCCTGAAGATCGTTGTATGGTTTGCTCCAGCCTGGACCAGCTGCCACTGCATGTTTCTGGAGGCATGGGGAGAGGGGCAGACCTGTATCTTAGATTTTTACGATAGGTACTTTTTCTTGGAAACCTGTTTGCATCTTCTAATTTTCTTAATTTCAGTGAATTCAGGTGCTACTTAAAGGTTAATAATCTCCATAGCTCCATTGAGAAGCTAGACACTTTTTGTTGAAGAATATCCTCACTTCCTACAGAAGAAAGCAGCATGGATAATAAATATTTCTCCACGATTGTTTTTGTGACGTGAGAGCAGAATTTACAGACATATTAGAGAACAATATGCAAAAAGTGATCAAGACTGTTGTATGATCAGTGCAGTAACCTAAGCATTAGGCAGTCAGTTCCGGGAGCTGCAGGCATTAGGGTTGTGTCTCCTTGAGGAAGATATTTTTATATATTAGGGATTCCTTCAGGGGGAAAAGAAGAGAAAATGAATGTGCAGAGAGAAGTCCAAGCCAGGGGTCTTCAAAGTTTTATTAAAGAAAGACCTTCAATGGCCAGAGTATGTGGCAGCTGGACATGTAACAGTGGCCAGTCTTTATGATCAATAGATGTAACACTGAAAACGGACTTTGGGAAAGGTAGCATGTAAAATCTCCCAGGGGTATATGGTCCTAAGGATTAATGAAGTCTCTTTATTTTTTATTGATGTGTTTCAAAATGGCTGTGGATTTCATCCTAAGCGATGCTGGACCACTGGAAGAAAGTAATGCTTTTCCGAGTCTTATTTTATCAGAACCCTTGTGCTTTTGGACAGACTGAAAATGGAAAGAAAATTGCAAATCTTTTTTTGTAATAAATGTTTCACAGCTCTCAAGCTGATTCTCAGTGGGTGGAGACAGGTAGCAGTGCAGAAAATAATCTCTTACTGGTAACTGAACAAATGTAAATATAGATGTGGACTATAAAAGCTTTCTGGCAAATATAGACCTGGTTCCTATGATAGAAATGGCAGCACAGCATTGTAGAGCTCGATGCAGGTGTGCCATTTCTGACAGAAGCCTGGTATCAGAAAGTTCATCTGTAGAGAGTGAACAGAATGGCTTTCTCTCCCTGCTTCAGTTTGTGTGTGGGCTATTAAGACTGAAGGGGGAATTTTGCGATTCAGGCACAATATGGAACTTCCTGACAGCTTGCAGACAGATGTAAGCTTGCTTTGCCTGAGCTGTGCACTGACTGAAGCTCAGCTAATATATTCTGTTTCTCTGTCAGGCTTATTGCATCAAGCTCAGCATTATGCTGATAATGCTGTCACGTGGCCTCTGCATCCAAATTGGCTCGCTTCCCACCAGCTTGAAGCAAACTTGCATCTGTCTTCAAAATAGGATGTAGACATAACCTTTTAACAGGCCAGCACTTCTCAGTCCACATAATGTGGAGCTGGGACATGCTCAAAGCAGAAGGGAAAGGATCAGAGGTTGTTCAAACTCTTTGAAGTAGAAGGGATTTGAAGATATGTGGGGGTACATAGGAACCTGGAAGGGGTTACGAGGAGTAGGAGCAGATGGTGGCTTGACTGACAAGTGGAAATGCAGAGAATCTAGGTATACTATACTAAGTGGGTCCCTGGAAGCAGGAAATTGAACAGAGTATGTTTCACACAAGCTTGTCACTATGGCTATTCCCTGAGTAGCAGATTCCACCTGTATGTGAACGTCCCTCTTTATTTCTATGATGTTCCCTGCTTGTGATACAGAGCAACCAAGCAATTTGATAACTGCCATGCTGATACAGATGCTTTGAGAGATTTCATTCGCATACAAGATGTCATTTTGTCATAAAAATGGAAATATTGATTGCTCCACAAATTATACTGATTGTAAGTCAGAGCATAGCAGGGACTAGTGAGATGGCTAGAGAATGTCAGAAAGCATGCACTGACTTCCTTCTGAGCAGGAAAAAATGTAATTTTTTTATTTACAGTACTAGTCAAGAATCCTATACGCACTCACAGTTAAATCTAAGTGCTTTTTGCTTTGAATTTGAAACTTCAAGTAGGAGATCCTTTTTTAT
This sequence comes from Picathartes gymnocephalus, assembly GCA_013390045.1. NCBI lineage: Eukaryota > Metazoa > Chordata > Aves > Passeriformes > Picathartidae > Picathartes > Picathartes gymnocephalus. The sequence goes on along the minus strand of WEKY01027074.1, from coordinate 53,580 downwards.
AACTTTATTGTAAAAAACTCCAGGGAAATTGAGAGTAAGATTCTAATGGACCCTAAGTGCCCTATTCTGCTATAAGTCCCATTTTGTTTATGTTTGGAAGAACTACCTGTGCAGCAGTTACCATAAAGACAAATACATTGTGCAAACTCAAATTTCCCCTTTTTCTGAACAGTGCACATCACTCCTTTAAAAAGCAAAAGGATTTAAAAAATATTATTATTGTCCTAATATGTAAAATTTATATTCTTTCCTGTATAAAGGAGATGTTTTCTAAGCTTAGGCAAATTTTGTTCAGTGTCAAAGTGTGTGTGTCCACCAATTTCACTTAATTTTCTAGAGAAAAGGATGTAAAAAGAGAAAACATTTATAATCCTTGCAATTGATGGAAATGAAAACAGTAATTCCTACTACAATAGAAATGCATGTAGGTACAACCTAATCACCGGTGAAAATACTGTATTATTCACTTAAATTTGTATACTAAGAAAGATTGACACAATTTAGCAATCATTTTATTTTTGTAATGTTAATATAAAGTTGCAAGTTATTTACAAGGCTCTATATTTAATCTCATGTTTAGTTTGCCATTTCCTGTTTAAAATTAATACATTTCATGCATCAAAATGTTTGTACACAATTAAGCTTTCTCCAGGACTTTCACTCATTGACAAAATGTCCCTGTCCTGCTTTCCACTGTAGCAGGACTGGCTCCTATATCTTGCTATTCTGAGATTTCTAGTGTTGAGATGGTGAATGTTTTTACCTCCAAGTGACATGTGTAACCTCATGTATTGTTTAAACAAAGGACCTTTTCAGCAAATAAAAGACTGTATCAGTCTTCTATGAAGTTAACACTGGTGGTTTGGGGCTGAGGAGAGGATTCAACTAATGTAACTCTTGGATGCTCTACCAGATTGCTATTACATGAAGTTTTTTTCTTATTTCAGTTTTTATGAAAACCTTCAAGATAAAGATCTAACTTGAGACAACTTCTCTGAAAACCCAGAAGGACTTCTGAAGACTCTGATGATTTTGCACATGATTTATAAAGCAAAAACTTGCTTTCCCTTTGTCTTAATTTCCTCAAGCCTCTGTTGTGGTGTCTCATGCACAGTAGAGTGTGAATATATAGTTTCAAGACTTCAAAACCACAGATTAATTAGCAATGTTTACTAACCAGCTGAATACTTCCCACTTGAATACTGGAATAATTGTTTCTCCACTTAAGAAAATGACTGAAAGGTCCACAGTTTGGCCTCAGAACCAGTAAATGGAAAGAGAGTCTGGCCTGCTTCAGCAATGGTCAACTTGTTGTGCTGAAGACACGCTTGTGCTTCTCCCTCAGAAGGTCTCATCTAAAGGCTGTTGCCTTTCTGAGTGGTGAGAGATGGATGTCCTGGAGACACACATTTAAACTGTTAATAATCTTATGTCAAGACCTCTATAAAAGCAGTGGATTTATCCCTTACTACTTTAGTTAAGTACTCCACTACTTCCCCAGTGGATACTCCAGTCTTGAACTGCCATTAACCACTAGAAAGATTTTCCAGAAGGTTATCTGAAATCTCTCATTCTGTAGCATAAACCCTTGCTTTTTTGCCATCTTCAGTCACATGGGAATTTATTCATTTAGGGGTTTTTACAATAATGTTTTAAATATTGAAAGACTTCTCACATTCCCCATTTTCTAGACTAAACAACCCCATTTTACTCATAACTCCTCTTCTTGCCTACCCTGGGCTTTTTCCAGATCATCTGCATCTTTCCTAAAGCATGTGATATAAACAACTGCACGCAGAACTCCTGTTGGGTGCTTATATACACCACTCCTGTCTCTATGAGAGTGTCATTGTTCCTGACATATTCAGCTCTGAAGATATGTCAGTAAAATACATACCTACACAGCATAATGTAGAATATATAACAAAATATATGTAGGAGAGTAAAGTAAGGTTCTGTAGGAATCTTCTTTGTAGGGGACAAACTGTTTTGGTGGAAAACTAGTACTGAACAAAACGTGGCAGCAGGTGTGAGGTGTTTTGTAAGATCCTGAGGCAGGTGTAAGGAAGTAGAATATGATGAAATGAAGCTAATTAAAGGACTTAGAGAATTAATATGCCTAGCTATTTAGTACTCAACCCTTTCCAAGCACTTTGGGTGGTTACATTCTACTGCATGAAAAATTAAATCCATTAGTCTTACTCTAAGCAAAACTTAAACAGGTATCAGTGCATTGACTGTATTTTCACTAGCTTCGAAGTGGGAATATCTAAATACTCAGGACCTCAGCCTTGGTTGCTGACAAATAGCAGAGCTGAGGTGTAGACAATAAGCCTTACACTTGCCTTGCAGGGAGTGTTTACTCCTTGAGCCATGTTTTTGAGTAAGTGGAAATCCCTAAAGGGTCAAAAGCTTCCTAGCAGTTAATTTGGGTGTATGTTAGGAGGTCCTAAGCTCAAGCTTTTCTAAGTCCAGATCAGGAGGGAAGATTCCTGTCTCTGTCACTGAACACTTGAAAAGAACCAGTAAATCTCAAGTACTTCTCATTTTCTTAGCTAATGAGGTGAAATTTGACCAATTGAACAAGTAACTGGAGAGAGAGAAAGTGATAATTGTGTTCAGAAATGGAAAAACAGTGGTGAAAGCAAGATGTAGTCATTTCAGTTCTCCTGTTTTTTTTGATGCAAAGCTATTTGTGGATCAGGGAAACAGTCTAGAGGGACAGACTGACTCAACAATAACTTACCTGAAAGGAATCCACTGCTTGCTTTCCCCAGCTCCTTTCTCTCACGCTTTCCTGACAGTTCACAGATTACTTCACTGCAATAAGTAATGGGTCATCTCAGCAGGTCTGTAACAAATGCAGCAGAGCAGAGAGAGGACTCGGGCTTCTGAACCTTCCCAGCTCACTCTGGGAACCAAAGGCAGCCAGCTTTTCTCCTGACACAGCCCAGTACCCATTGCTTTGGGGGCAGTGGTGGTTAGGGTGGCAGTCACACCCTTGTTTAAGGGACTCACAGATCAGGAGTCCTTACTGATTTTACCCCAGCTGCCTGTCCTCCCCTTTGATTCACCCTGAAGTTAGACTTTTCTACATCCTCAAAATGGAAGCTTTAATTGTCATTGTGTTAAACCTCATTGCGGTTACAATACATGTAATTAGATGACCTCAGGCAAAAGCTGAGTCTTTCAATAAATTGGCATTGTTATTGGCTGCCAGTCTACTGACCCACTGCTTCTCATCTCTTGCATTTGCTCCAAAAACTGAGCAATGATCTAAGTTGATCTGGTTTTGTATTTCAAGAGTGTGCCAAAAAAGTTTATGTAGACTTCTATATACGGCCCTATACAATTATTCTTTATTTCACATATCCAGTAGGCATATAGTAGAGTAGGCATTAAATGTAATGTTCAATACATATGGCCAAAGGAAGTGTGTTTAGAAAGCATGGCTAATAGTGCAGGGACAAATTCCATTTTGTTTCCCACAGATATTAAGGCTGACAGACTGTTAGTTGCATGATCATTAGCTAAAGTGAGCTCCACAGCAATGCTTGAGGCAAAATAATAATAATATGGTGGCAGATGAAGCAGGAACAGCACAAGTCGGAAGCACTCAGCCAGGAGTTAGCAATTCTTTGGCTTATTAGCAGAATGTTCAGAGTCCAGGCAGAATTGTTAGATTGGGGTTTTTATTAATTTGTCTTTCTGAATCCTTCCTATCTTCAGATCTTGCATCCTTATTAACATCAATTTTTCAAAACAATACCTAGAAACTATGAATTTAATTTTCTTTGAATGCGCATATGAGTAAGGGAAGTTTTTTATGGCCTATGAGACTGTGTGTTTTATAGCAGCATGCATTGTTCAGGTTCCTAATTACTATTACATTTAAAAAATCATTTATGCATGTTTATTATTAGGACCCCAAAATTATGATGTAAAAATCTGTGTCCTGATGCCTATCCCTAGGACTGGAACACAAAATTACACCAAAACTCTGTCCATAAAAAAACCTCTGCTTTTTATTGTCTTTTTCCTTGAAATTCAGAAAAAACCCAGGAGGATAGTAAGGACTTAAATACATTCTTCATGATCTGTGTTTCTTACACTGACTGTCATAACAGTTACAGATTTTATAGGTTTGCTCAAAGTCAAACAAATGTGAAACAACCTATACAGAGTTGCGTTTGATCCCCGAGGTACACATCCATGAAGAACCATGACGTCATATTTCATAATGACATATTTGCGATGCATGGTTAAGCCTTCAAATTTCACAGGCACAGCAAGTTATTGTAGTCTCATTTTATTTTTTACTTTGGTTTCCAACTGGAGTGAGCCAGTTCTCCACATTATTTAAAATTTCTTCAGACAGTGTTTCTTCTCCAGCTGCCCTCTCAAGAGTGAGTCAGTTCAGCAGCACCACTCTGACCACCTCAGTGTTGTGCTGTGCTGGGAGGGACTCTAAAACACCCTTCAGAATGTGGTTGGAACAGGGCTACAAAGCCCAGAAGACTATTCTAGGAGGTGTGTGTGGGCATTGTTCAGCCTGGAGAAGGGAAGGTTCTGGGAAGACCTCATTGCAGCCTTCCTATACTTACAAGGCATTTATAAAAAAGGAGGGAGAGTGACTTCTTACATGGGCAGAGAGTGACAGGACAAGGGGGAAGGTTTATAAACTAGAAGAGGAGAGATTTGGAAAAGATGTTAGGAAGAAATTCTTTACTCAAAGGATAGTGAGGCACTGGCACAGGTTACCAAGAGAAGTTGTGGATGCCCCATCCTGGAAGGAAGGGTTCAAGGCCAGTTTGGATGGGGCCCTGAGAAATCGTGGCTGGTTGGTGGCACCCATATCCATGGCAGGATGGTTGGAACTAGATGACCCTTCCAATCCTAACCATTCTATGATTCTATTATTTAAATCAGACTTTCCCTTCAATACAGTGGCTAATTAAGGCATTAGAGTTATCTAATTCTTTACTAATACATAGGTCTCATACATGTTGAGGGATTTTTTCCTTCTAGGAATTTTCTCTTTTAGGAACATGTCAGAAGTCCTTTATCTTCTGATATTAACCAGGGTGACTGCAGTCTGATCTAAAAAGAAAAAAAACCCAGTGCTAGACTGGATTGATTTTAAAGTGATATTTGACAGAAGTGACTAAATAATGTATGCTCCCTAATTATAGCACATGCACAAGCACTTGTGATTTCTCTCAAGATGTATTGTAATAAATTTTTCAACCACATGTGTTTATGTTTTTATGAAGTTTCTGGGCAATAGCATGGTGTCAGCTATTTAAGCTTACTAGTCAATAAGTCATATGGCACCCAGTCTCCAGATCCCCCAGTCTCATTATAGCTTCAGTTTAGGGGTCCTACATGTCAATAGATGAATTTAAATTGTGCCTGGAGGAAGCCTTTGAGATGGAAGTACACAGTTTGATACTGCCCACAATAGGCTAGGATTTACCTGCTCTCCTAAACTCAGAAATGTGAGAGCATTTCTAGCAAGAGTAATTGCTGATGCTAATGCAAACTCATTAGCCATGAATACTTGCATATGCAGCTTTGTAAGAAATGAAGTGTAAAAACTGCTGTCAATCAGCATTTTAATTGACCAAATGTTTGTGGAAAACCAATGCAAGATAATATGAACATGCTAAAAGTGAATTCACTCCAAAATTTTAGCACTTCATTGTGAAAGTATTTGCAGTGCTGACCTATCTCCCCCTAGAGCTTTATCATTGCTATGATTTTTTGTTTCTAGTCCTAAAATTGGCCTTGTAATAATAGAAATGTGAAATTTGCTGACAGATTTCCCAGTGAGCTATGATGGGCTGAAGATGCTATTTTAAGCACACTTATGAGAAAAGTGATTGGTAGTACATGCACTGAGCCCTGATTCAGCAAGAATTGGTGTAGGCTCCCTGCTTCATGTTCAAGCTACAAGAAACATTGAAGAGGAACTCCATGTAAATGAATGGATAGAAACACTGCAAGATGCTTGGAAAAGCAAATTACTAATTATGCTAGTAATAGAGAGCTGAAGATTACTCAGAAAAGTTCAACTCCAGTCAGAGTCTCAGCTGATGAAAAGGGGCAGAAATTCAATTAATTCAACATGGTTATAATGATTTTATGCTTACTAAGGATTTGATCTTACATCTACATGTGAATTTATTTAATCACAATTTAATCACAGCTTCTGTCAGTTGAATAGCTTACATCTCGTTGTTCTGCGATGAAGACAAAACTGGTTTCCACTTCTGTATGCTCAACTTGAACAAACTAGGGAAGTGGTGGAACAGGCAGATCATCTAAACTCTTTGGTACAAGAGAGACTTTTGAAAGGGATATATTTTTTTAATTTAACATCATCTGCTCCTGGAAGTTGAAATTGATTTTAAGGGTGATCATCCAGATCATTGCATCCTCAAATGACTGGGAAAAGAGGAAGTTTTAAAAGAGTAGTTAGTAGTTTTAGTTACTCTGCTGTTGAGACGCAAAGTATAGTGAGCTGAATTAGTTCCATATTTCTTTTCAGTTGAGGCTGGATTTAGCAGGAGATTATCTCCTGGCATGGCATGAAGTTAAACGTGATTCAGAAAGTCACTCTCTATAATAAATTTAGTGGTTTTGTGCTTACTTAATTTTATTTTGTCAAGATCAAATTAAGCCAATTCTAGCGCATTAGGGAGGTGTGTGCACTATGAGCCTGGGGATGTGGAAGGGAGAATGAGCCTTTGGCTGCATGGATGTCAGACCGGACAGATTTCATATTCTCTTCCTGGAGGGATGGAAAGAATGATGGAACACAGCCGATTTTATCTGCATGTGATACTTACTGCTATTAAAAGGGAATTTCAGGGTGTGGAGTTGACCCTCAGAAGTCTATGCAACTACCTGCACATGTCACGTAATATGTGTCAAGTAAAATACATTTGGGGGTCCCTGGTGAGTTTTGTTCTTTGTTCTCTCTTATAATTGCCTTTATCCACTGGTGTTCTCCCCAGTGCTATTGCAAATGGAGAAGTGTAGGCCTTCTCCACATCCCCACACTTTTCTCTGTCACTCAAGGAGCATCTCCTTCAACTTCTTGTCCTGTGATGTTCCTGGCTAACTCTAGTTTTTCCCTAACCCTGACTTACATGAGAGCTGTATATTACTAATGTCTCGTTGTTTCATGGCTTAAAGGAGGGAAGTGCTTTCAGGTACGCACCCTTTGTAGAAAACAAGAGTAATCTGGTATGAAGGAGTTTAAAATGAGCAACACCTAGTCTAACACAGGGTTTAGGGGTTTTTTGGTTTGGTGGATTTTGGTTTGGTTTTGGGTTTTTTGTTTGTTTGGGATTTTTTGCTCTTGTTTGTTTGTTTGGGTTTTTGTGTGTTCATTTGTTTGTGATTTTTCTTTAGGTTAAAAATTATGTATTTTACACCTTGGGGTACCTCACATGAATTAAGTCTCCAGAGATTAAAAAACCCAAAACGACTGTGAGGATAATATCCTGCAATTTAGTACAGAATAAATGAGTTTAGCCTGAAAGGGTGTTTGGAGTTTAGTGCTTTTCCCCACTGAGTTTTTCTTGCAGTAAAACTGCCATACCCAGTCTTTCATGTCGATTTATCACACGCCCATCATTTGCTCCAAAGTGAAGAAAACATCTTTTCTTTTTTCTTAGGAAGTGTTACACCCCAGTCTCCTTTTCCAAGCCTGCCTGCCTTTCTGGGCAGCATGCCCACAGTACAGGATCCTTGTTTATCCCAAGGCAGGCAAAACAGAGCAAAGAGAGCAGTCTTTTCTAACATCCGCAGAAGCCAGGCTGTGCCTAGGCGAGGGGCGGTGGTGGGAGCCAGGGCACGGGGCTGCTGCTGGGCCCACCTCCCACAGCTGCCAGGGCGGGTCCCCGGGCCAGCTGCAGGCAGAGAAAATCACACCGGACATGGAGAAGGTGAGGGAGCAGAGTGCATCACAGCCCACTCATGGAAAACGGCAAGGGTGGGAAAAACTCCAAAAAGTTGTGTTCTGCCTTTAACAGCACAGCAGAATCCTGGGTTTCCCTGCAGTCACACTGGGAAGCATTCCTCTCTGGGATTGCACTGGGCAGAACACGTCCATGCAGCTTCTTCTTGAAGGATGTGGCTTACCATTTCAGCTAGATCCTAACTATATGTTTGATTCCACATGCTGCCTTGCCTGCCAAGAAGTAAAAAATCAAACCTCCATTTCTTTGTGGGTTATTCTTTTTTTGATCTCTGGAAACTGTACCCCTGAATTGCATTTTCAGTAATTGCAAGATTTATTTTTGTGTTGCTGTATGTTAATCACATTGAAATATGAAGAAAGCAAATATATAGAGAGAAGTGCATAATTATTGATGGGAAGAATAAAATCAAAACATTCATATCTAATTTTCTAAGACTCTTGAAAACAATGGTGTGGTTTGGGGGATAAAAAAAAGTAGAAGGAGCAAGCTGCCAAAAAAGTACATAAAAGCAAGTCAAAACTGCACAAAAAGGCTTTAAAAAGCTACATATAATCACCAGGATACCTGACTAACTGGTACTTAACATGTTCTTCTAAGCACAGTAACTCTCCCACTGAGAGAAATACTGTGAGTCAAACAAGAATATACATGCTTTGGACATACTTTTCCAGAATCATGATACTTGTTCCATTAGTCAATCTGGTACACTTTCAACAGGCAGAAAACTGTTGAGCCTTAAAGGACACAGTCACACAGAAAATAGAGAAGCCAGGAGCTAAGTTGTAAAGAATTAAACTTCTGCAGAAAAGAAAATATGAGGACAAGATATGATCCTGTTGGGATCAGGTCCTGTTAGAGGCCCTCAAAATGTTGCTGTAGCCCAAGCCACAGAAATTCCCACTATTTATCAAGCAAAGATAAAGCTGCAATAATCTTGCAAAAAAAATTAACCAAAAAGAATAAAGAAAGAACTGAAAGCTGTAGCATTCTTGCAAAGAAATAAATTTTCATTTCTTTCCAAACGTCTTCAGGTCTGTTATGCCTGACTTACTGCTGCCTTTGTGTTTTCTGGAAATTAGGTTAATTTTTCTGGATAACTTTTTGTTGTCCTTGAGGCAAAAAAAATAGACCATCAGCATAAAAGCCAGCCCTGAGGAAAGGAGGGACTCCCAGTTAAGACTGAATTTTTGCTCCCCCAATGGTCAGTGCCATCTGTAAGCAGGGTGATGGCACAAGGGCAAGAGTTTTGGTCCAAAGTCTCACAGGGAGGCTAAAAATTGTCTACTCCCTCCATGTCAGGGCCCTTTGCAACACTAAGTGTGGGAGAAACAAATACATCATGTGAAATCTGTTGCTCTACAGTGCTCTGTGGTCAAATGGAAGGCATTCCACGTGGGTCTGCTGGACTGGGTGGCAGCAAGGGGCAGGTGGAGCATCTGGCACTGTCACCTGCTCAAGGCTTCTGTTCCACTGAACTGGGCTTGCTCTGTTTCAAAGCTGCAAACTGAGCAAAATTTCTAATTCCTTTCCAAATAAAATTGAATGTGTTGTTGATGGGGCCTGAAATATTGATGAACCTTCAAGATGTCTGTTTCCTGCATTCTGATTGATTTCTGGCACCCAGTAAATATAAGAAAAGTTCTACACATGTGAAATGGTTCCCAGCTAAAGTAGTGGGGAAAAAATTCTCACAACAACAATCAAGATCTGATACTTCTTCTACCTAGCTGGCTATAGAAGCCAAATTTGCTCCAAATCAAACCTGTTCCATTATTAATAAGAGCAAATGAAGCGCACCTGAGAAGTGAAAAGGTATTATAGAAATCCAAACATCTGCTTCCTATGGTTGTCAGAGATTGTGGCAAGGGAAGGCATGAGTGACCAACTCGCTGAGAGGCAGTACTGCTGCAATAGAGCAGTTGTGATGAACTTCCCCTAAAGCTGTCTTTGAACTGGGGTTTCACCTATACATTTCAGTAGGTCTCCAGTGTTCAGGAAAGAATGATGATTTCAAGGGTTTTACTGGTGCTTGGACTTGGTAGCTGCTTTGACTCTACACAGTGCATGCTCCTGGCCTGGCCTTGAACATGCAGGATGTTCCCAGTGAAGCACGGCACAAAACTGCATCTATTGAAGTACATATTGCTGGCTTTAATGCCATCTTTGGCTGAGACACAAATTGCTACATTTGAATGCATCTGGCTTTTGAAATTGTGTCAGAACACCTTGATGATGTGTTTGGGTTCACACATCTCAAAAACTGCGTATTTTTTCAGTCTTTTTCCTGAAGACACTAAGGCTGAAGGAAGAGAGCCACTTTGTAGCTCCAGGCAGCAGCTGAATTTCTTCTACAGGTGGAGTTTTGCTGTTGATTTTGGCGGGGCTGCCTTTCACCCTGAGGTGTCACACTGAGCACAAAAGGAAGAGCAGGGTTAGAATGGACATCTGAAGAATGGGCAGTGGGAAGAATTTTGCCAGCCATGCTGTGATCTGCCTGAGTCCCTGCATCCTCCAGGCATGCCAGAATGCAGTGGCCATGGGTCTAGTATCACAGGGAAGTAGCAGTGGTTTGCACATCCAAAGGTGCCACATGGCTCTACAGAGGGGACTGACGTGACCAGCCCTAAACCAGCCTCAGCACAGCTCTGCTGTGAACCTGCCTCCATCTGTGCTGGGAGAGCAGGGCCTGTTGGATGTTGCCAGAAACGAGTCAGGGATTAGTTATGAACAGAACTACTTTTGGATTATTTAATGAATTTCAGGGCCTATTTATGCTTCTGGGTTGTTTTATTTGCTTTCACTTGTTTTTAGCTCAAACTTTTGCCCTGTTCTGCTCACAACCAGCTTGAGGCAACCTCCAGGTCAAAGAGGGGATGATGCAGCCTTTCCCTGACACCAGGCAGGGTCCTCCTGTTGCATGAGTGCCATAAAACTACTTTTGTCTTTCTCTCTGCTATGCCCTCTGGGATGCAAAACACAGTTCCAAACTCCAAGATGTATTAATGAAAACTGTGCTTTTATAATGATCCTCAGGACTCAGTGTGGCAATTAATGACAATTAAATATAAACTGAGAATGAGTATCTGCCAACTTGATATGATGTAGCCCTACCAGGCATTTCAGGCTGTTTCCTATGGAAACCATTATTCTTCAATTACACGGATCCATCTTTGTCAGCTAGTGTATAACCTGTGCATGTTGTTTTTCAGATTAAAGAAAAGCTTGGCATTGTAACAAGGAAGAGGCATGGCATCTGCAATAAAAATGCCAAAATCCTGGAAGATGCTCCACAAGCCTGAGTACTGTGTGCAAAGCAGATGGTAGGAAACTGAGCACATAAGAAAATTCACGAGCTATGTTGCATGTAACTGCATTGCTACATTTTATTAAAGTTAAGTTTTCTTCAATGTGTGCAATATACTGAAATATGTATTAAAGCTCTGGTAATGCTTTCTAGAACAAGTGCCATTCTTAGCATTTGTGCAATAAAATAAAACAGTCGAGAGAGAGAGATCATTGTGAACCATAAGGATGATTTGGAAAGAATATGAAAAATGCTGCCTGTTCAGCAATGGGGAAAAACTCCAACTACTTCACAGGATGCAGTTTCCAACCTTCATCCTGTGTAATGAAGTGAGCCAGGTTACACGTGGGAACAAACACTTATTTAATAAATGTTACCATAGATTTTCCAAGTGCATTAGTAACTCAATAAAACAATTCCCATGCTTCAATTACATATGTGTGTATTTTTCCCCCTACCTAGTCAGGACAAGCTGAATTACATCAGACAGGGCCATCATGCCTCCTTAGGCATGGGCTGGCAGTTGTAAGATAGCAGAGCACTGCATTCCTGGCACAGGCAGAGGATTATAACCTGTCGAGTCAAAGTCTTAATCTCTTCTCAGCTATGAATCAGTGTTGAAATGACAGTTAGAACATGCACAGACAGCAAGAGAAAAGTTTGTTGTGGCTAATGGGAACAGTAAGGGAGAAAAAAACTTCATCTGAGTTTATCAAAAATGTAGAGGGCTCTCTAAGAAGAACTAAATTTATTGACAGTACTCATAAGAAAATTAGAAATAAACAACCTAAACATGCTATGAGAGGGGCTTATTTTAAATCTTCTATTAATTTTTATAAGTACATTGTAATTGTTTTGACATAAAAAGAAACATGTCATGTCATGTTAATCTGCGAACCTAGAGGATTCAGGACTCACAAATCTCATAGCTAACACAGGAGAGATGGAGATCAGCTGGGTAAAAAAAAATTAAACAAACACATGGTTATTGCTGAATTGCTTAATGGAAAAAATAATTACTGCCATTAATACCCTATCTTTTATAAAAATAACAATATTGTACAGTATAATATATCCATCCAGGCGTGGTGCAATAGAGAGGACTATCAATTTAGAGTAAATTCAGAAGTAATTCTTCCATTTAACTACAGCAAACAAGGAATTTTCACCTTTTTTAGAAAGATATTCCTAAAAGTATAACTCACAAAAGCACTGTGCCACCTTCTTTTGAAGGATGCAGGGATGTGCAGCTTCTGCTATGAGGAATATCAGACTAGAGATGAAGCCAGACATTTGTCTTTTCATTGAAGCATCTCTCTGGTTTGGGTTTTTTTTTTTTTTTTTTTTAAATTATGATTTTTAAATTTTATTTCTTTTTTCACTAACAGACAGTAGGCCAAAATGCTATGGCCCAAAATCTGTGGGAAGAGAACTGAGAAAGCCTAGCAGGAGACACTGGCTCCATCCATGAAAGAGTGCAACACCTCTCCTAAAAACTCGTAAAAAGGCTGTTTAATAGTAATTTTCATTGTAATTTCTGGCAGAATTGTTTTAGGGTGTGACAGGGCTTACTAACTGCTAGGGAGAGGTATTTGTTTTCCACTGTCTAAAGAACAGCTCCATAGTCAAAAGACTCGCATAGAAAGATGGAGAGGTTGACAATAAGATTGCTTCAGTCACTGTAAAAAAGTGCCTCCTCCCAGGAGACTCCTCTGTCCACTCTGGTGCCTGCTGGGGCAGCCCCCACAGCCTCTGCTGAAGTCAGGCTGTGAGAAATGGGCTAAATAAACCCAGATAAAATGCTGCAACCACATTGCTAAGCTGCTCCTAGCTCTCATTCACAATTAGCAGAGGCAATTCTGAATGAAGCTCACTTCTTCAGACTCTAAGTGGGCAATTTCTGCAAAAGCAAGAGGTTTGTTGGGCTTCCTTTCTGAAATGCCTCCTGTACTGTGCAGAAAATGTAGCTGCCTGAGCATGGGCTTGGGATTCAGCTCTGAAAGGGGAAGGCAGTCAAAGGGGATTTATTAACTTTACCAATAACTGCCTCATTTCCTTGTGCTACAGAGCTGGACTATGTGTCACACAAGGAATAATTTAGATAGGTGAATATAAATGTTGCTAGACAAAATATCAGTGTGAAGTGCACTTATATATAAAAGAATAGTCACAGACAGATAATTCAGCAACAGAGCATCTGAGCTGAAGGACCATTTTACACAGCACCAAATATTGGTTCAATCTTCTTCATATGCTCTGCCTCTCTGTTTTTTTCAGACTCACCTTCCATTTTCTAGAACAGCTGCTTTAGATACAGCCTCATCATCAGAAAGCATGTAACTTAGCAGGTGTATCTTATCAAATTCAATTTCTGACTGATTTTTCTTTGATTCATTAAGCTCTCATTCTCAGGATGATCCATGGCAAATTGCAATCTTTCCCCATTTATGGCATACCAGGGACATTTAATTGTCTGTTCTGTAGAGATGAATTACTAACGTACCCAGCTACAGAAGTTAGCACACATCTACATGTCATTTCTTCAAATGCCAAGGGTTTTTTTCGAGGTCAATCTAGTGAGTTTTTGAGAAACAATAGAGAGGGGCATAGGAATAATAATCATTAGAAATGTCCCGAATGATTAATGATTAATTTAACATTAGCTAGGATGCCGTATTTAAAAGGAGAAACATACTACCATTTTATAAGTGCAAAATATTACAAACATACCTCAATACCATTCATTTTGCATTTCATAGGACCAAAATTTAAGTAGAATTAGTAAGTTTTTTTCTCTTAACTCACACTTTATGTAGTAGTGTGTGATGGAGGAGCATTCATAGGCTGTGGGACAGACAAAGATTGAACTATGTAATAAAATTCATGCATAAATTACTAATGGTACCCTATCTAAGGCTAATATATTGACTAACCGTCCTGTGAACATCAAACAGGTCAGTGCACTAAGAGGTTACTAACTAACTGATGCCTGTGGTGTTTCTCTTATGGGGGTTTGAAAGGAAAAGAAAATAACCCTGACTTTTTTCACATTGCATTTTCACTACTGAGAAAAAATATGGGTCCATTTTGCAACACTTCTCTGAATTTCAGTTTAGGAAATGGTTTTATGAAGTGCTGATACCCAGACTCTCAGTGGTGCTTAGAAACATGCAAAGCCAGAATGATAAAATAGCTTTAAAGTTGACTACAGTTGAAAGAGAGTAACTAGTTTTTACAGAACCTGATGGCATTTCACTCTCCTCCCATTACAATTAGAAAGTTAAATATACCACAAAATGGGTAAAAGTCCCTAAATCATCTCTGAGCTACATAGTTCTTTGAAGCTTGTTAAATGAAGACAATCTGGACAGGCATTTAACAGATTAACCAATATATATATTCGTACAAGAAAAGGAAGTTTTGGAGCAGTCATGTCATTGTATAAAGCTTATTGAGCTGAACTTCCTGGAAAATGGCTTAAGCCTAATTGGGGGAGGAAATGCAAAATTGTGCCTTATCCTAAAAATTACTACAGAAAATCTCATTTTTTCATTTAAGAAAATGTTCTTACATGACCATGATTTTTTAACCTGTGCTGTGTCCCACAGATTTGTGAAAGTATTTAGGATAATGGGACTTTCATCTTGGCAATACTACAATAAATTATTATAACTATTTTGTATTTATGAACATCTTATGCATGCACATAGAAAGTTTATTTTCCTATGTTATTTATACAGAGCTACTAAGTGCAGCAAAATTGCATGAGTGCCCCAGAGCTTGTTGTTGTACACATAAAAGCTTATTCATTTAAATTGCACATATTTAGAGAGGGCTTTTGGATTCTCCTTGTTAAAAATAGCTTGGTACAGAAATACCCAGAGAAATTAGGACTGGAGGGCACTTTTAGGCTTGTCTTTTTAAGAAATGGGGTCATGACCTCTTCTTTCTCCCTGAGGGCAAATACCATGGTGCAGAGGAATACTTTCCCCCCATGCATGAAAGCCTTGTCCATAGTGGATGTTGGGGACAATCTTTGGAGATTATTTCCTCAGGTCAGTGACCAGAGCAGGGCTGAGCTCTAGTGGGGACAACCCTGGTGGCTTACTGGGTAGCTGGGTGTCAGTGGTTGAGCCTTCTCTTGACCCTTGAGAGCTTAGGGGGATAGGTGTAGCCTGAGAGCCTCCTGGTTCATCTCGTTGCCTCCAGGGTGGATAAACCCTCTCTGTAGAGAAGTAAGTAAACAATAAATATTTGCCTTTTTCTTTCTGAAAAACCACTGAAGATGTGGATTACAGAGTCTCCCTAGGCAGCATATTTTGTCATTCCTCTACTCTTTGAAATTTTTTCAGCACATTTAATCAAAATCTCCATTGCTTCAGTTTATTCCCTGCACTCACCACATAAGATCCAGAGCACATTATTTCCCCCAGTTTTATCAACACATCTGCATTTTATAAACAAAATATTTCTTTTTCCTTTAGTCCATCCCTGTAGGATATTACAAAAGGGGTATATCCTTTAGATGTCCAATCATTTCAGTTGCTTCTCTTCAATTTTTACCAAATTGGTCCAATCTCTTCTGGAGTCTCACAGTCTTAACAAGTGAGAATTAAGAGCCCTTACCTTCAGAATCTTGCACAGTAAAGTTACCTCATGTCTCATGTGCATTACATTCTTCTTTATACATACCACAAAGTAGCTTTTTTCAGCACAGCATGTTTTTGACTCATGTTCAGGCTGCAATTCAGGTGCCTTGTTGGTCCTTGTTGGTAGAACTGCTGTTGAATTCACATTTTCATGTATTTGTGTAGTTGACTGCTGCAGATGAATATGAAGTGTTTGCATTTCTTTTATTGAATTGCATCCTGTGATATACATATAAAGCTGATGAACTGGTTTCGTTGCAGTTGTACATATTGTTGATCTTCTGTCTTCAATCGTGTGCCCTCCATGTTTTTCATTTACTAGATTCTGAATGGCAACTTGGAGTATCCAAGAACTTGAAAAGTGTGTTCAGCACTCTTATAAAAATCTTTCAGAAAGTCACCTAAGTAGTAGAACTTGTTCTACTTCTGCACCTTGTTTTGTTCTCTATTCAAACCCTAGCTGATAGCTTTCACCAGCAAGCCTTCTTGATTGTTTATGCTTCCTCCATCAAAATGGCATTTAGCTTGAAAGAGCATGCACTGGGATGGCATCCGTTACTCCATGTTTTTAACCTGCTCTTGGCACCTCTTGTTATAGCCAGAGAGGGCACAGGTTCTTCCTATGCTAAACAGCCCAGTAGAGTTCCTGCTTTCCCAAAGGAGGTAACCACGCAGTTGGGAGGTTTAGCATGTCTATCTTGTACAACAACCAAGAACAGTCAGGTTTTAACTGCCAGTTTTCAGATAATCTTGGCTCACTCTGCATACATTCTTCTGCAGAATGCATTGAGATGCAGGGGTGAGAGGACCTGAAGGAAAGCAGGACTATTGGCATCAAAATTTCTAAGTCATTACTCTCAGTCTAGCTTTCTCTTTTTTTTCTTCCCAGATTCAAGCACCTAAATTCTATCGCTCACCACTAATTGCCAAACAAAATGGGTAAACCACATTATGTTCTCCCTTTACAGGCTGGCCAAGCTATGCAGAATAACGTATTATCATTCTTCATTATTTCTTGAGTGCAAGTGAAATGGAGCATGTAGCAGAGGTGACACGTACCAGTCTGGGAGATGACTGATCCTGACAATTATCAATCTAGATGTTAATGTCTTGCCCTCTAACCTTGTAATATTTTTGTTTATTTCTTTTTATGAACTACTGAAAATACTTTAACTTTTCTCTCTTTGCATTTTACCAAAGGGTTAATACTTCTGTGTAAGTAGAGTGGGATTCAAGGGCAAAACAACAATCAATATTATTAGAGGCTGCGGGATGTTAATTGTCCAGCCCTGCTTCCTGGTTTGTTTTGCTGTTGGCTTTTTTTTTTAAATCTTTGTCTTTATTGATTCCATACCTCCACACTAATCCCTTCCAGAACAAAGGATGGCTGTCACATCTTTCTAAATAAAAGTGACAGCTCAGATGGTAGTGCTCAGGTGAACAATCATAAGCTATTTGTACCAGGAACTGCTGATGTTATTGAGGGCAAGTGCAAGTAAACAGAGGTTACCCACTTCTTTAGTTGCTACCTATCCTCCACACAAAGTGCCATGACAGCACAGTCTGTGCATCCTAACATATCTGAACAGCAGGCACCAGAGATGCTCTGAGGTGTTGTACCTGACACCTGAGAGTGCTCTGAATTTCTGACTGCTTTCTGAGACACAACAGTGGGCACCCACGTTGCCTGCCTTTGCACATTGGAGACAGAGAGAGAGGACCACAGAGACCTCCTGCTTTAAAAGGACTCTGCGTCCTTTCCCACCACTGCTGCTGCAAGAGCAGCTGGAGAGCCAGAGCTGAACATCCTGGATCCCATGTAAGCTGCCAAGACAGGCAATCCTAAGGAGACTGAAGGGCAAGTTCCTGCCTTCTGAGGACACTGGCTGGGCAGCCATCTGCAGAACTGGAGGAAGGAGAGACAGCTCCTATGGACAGCTAGTGTAGAGGGGTCCTAATGAGCCTTCTTGTCTGGGAGCAGCTACAGAGGTGTATCATGTGGTCCTACACTATGTGGGTAAGGTGAGAATTTGGAGGAATTCCACCACAGAGACATGGCCACCACTGGCAGATTCAGGGCATCATGGTTTGTAGCCACTACTGGCGTAGGGAAGAAGTGAGGCTACAGTCACATTCCATGCTTTGATCTCTGCTCTGAGACAGGAAGAAATTGTCATTGTGCACTTTTTATAGGAAATAATGAGTGCATGTGTAGAAATTTATTTTTCCCTCTATGTTTTCCCTCTCTCATGTACCACTTACCCTGTACCTGAGTGTATCTTGGCCAGTGTAACTTAAGCATATCAAATGCTCTCCTCCTGAAATCCAAATTTTTCAAAGTTCCTTTATCACAATCTCAACCTATAAACAGATAATATTATAAGCAAGAGGGACCAGAGTAAACACTTCAATATAACAAATATTTGCTTTGTGCCATTATTTTATCTAACTTGTATTATTGGAGTTACTGTTTTGACCAAAGGTGAAACAGCAGCAGGCTGGGCAATGGGCCGCTATTCTCTTCACAAGGAAGAACAAAGCACAAAGCAGCCCTTGGTAACAAACTTTTGTATGAGCCAGACCGTGATGAGCTTTGTAATAAAGGCAAAACAAACTAAAAAAGTAGGGGTTTGGAGCATCAAAAGGATGACTGCAAGATCAAAATGTCAGCAGTGCTGAGAATGATAGATTGACACAAACACAGTGTCTTTGGAGTATGGAACATCAATATCACAAACAGATGAAAAGCAATTATAAATGAAAACAAAATCATGATATATCTGGAAAGACAAGAAAGTTATTAGTCAGAGGGAGGGGTATTA
The DNA here is from genome assembly GCA_013390045.1 of Picathartes gymnocephalus. Taxonomy (NCBI): domain Eukaryota; kingdom Metazoa; phylum Chordata; class Aves; order Passeriformes; family Picathartidae; genus Picathartes; species Picathartes gymnocephalus. Next base: position 34,814 of record WEKY01027074.1, on the reverse strand, counting down.
ATTAGGACATGCAAAGTAGGAAATCACTTAGAGACACAGAGTCCATTAACAGCTCATAGCCCCAAGCTAAATTCAAATATGTGACTCAAAAATGGCACTTACACATGGTCTGACACACATGGGGTACTGCTGTGATGAAAGCAAAACTTAGTTCTGCAGTGCTTTATGAACTATGGCAGTATACCCCTGAAGTGCTCTGGCTTACTGATGAGAAGGGTGGCAACACTGATCCAGAGAAGGCAATGCACAACCATGACCCCAGCATCCACACTGCAGGGGTGAGACCTCCTCTGAGCTGAATGGGATGTCAAGGCTTCTCACTGATAAACACTTTTCTTACACAAAAATAACACCAAATAACTCAGGATGGTGTCTTCAGACTCCTCAGATGCCGTCACCAGGCATAAGACAGACTATCTGGTTGATGGAAGTTTCCAATAATCATGCCAAAGAGAAGCCCTGCAACAGTGAATCTCACTGGTGAGGCTAGAGCAAAGTCTCACAGCTCACCAACAAGATGCCACACAGAGCTTTTGAAAGGCAGGGTTAGCCAGTAGGCAAAGACTGGCCTTGCAAAAATAATGGAGTCTATCATTACACACCTGGGAAATTTCCTGGCAACTCTTGAGTATTTTGTTAACAAGCCAAGGAATACAAGCCTGAAATGACTCCTAGGATTCTGAGAACATGTAAAAGCAAACGTGCATTTCAATAAGGAAATAAAATCACCAACTAGTGTGTACTTTGCAGTTGTAAACACTTCTGGGTTGCTGAAAATCTCTAGCCGTGAGTCTTCCACTCAGCTCTTCATGAACACATCATCATGTGAGGTAGAAACCACCAGAACTCCACTCACATGAATCCCTGAAAGACAAAACCCTCACAAGAATAACAACTGCTGAAGAGAATGAAATTTCATGACACATACTAGATTATTTCAGAGTCCAGCAACTATTATTTCCAAAGTTGTCCAGAAAAGAGCATGGAAAAACCTAAGAAAAGTTGCTCTGGAACAATGGAAGGCCATGGAGAAGACACAAGCTGCAAGGGTCCTTCCCTTCGAGCAGCCTCTGGCGAAGGAAAACCTGTGGAGAGCAGCATTACAGAAGAGGTCTTGGTTTTGGCTAGTGTAGTATTTGACAGAATAGGAAGATGGGTATTCAGACTATCACAGGAGATAACAAATCTAAAGATCATTTCCTAAATAGCAAGCTTGCCTGGAGAAGAACCTCAGCCACGTAATGAGTCAATGCTGACATTTGTGGCCAGCACTGATGGAAAGTATCAATTGTTTAGGAAGAGAATACATGTGCTGTCACACAGGGTTACTAAAGGTGAAAAGGCAATTAATGCTCAGGCCCTTGAATACCTAAGGGTCACTGCCTAAGCCTCCTGAAAAATTAGTTCATATGTTCTGTATTATTTTCTTTGACTGGAAAACAGATTAGGACTGTACAGTATATACATGGGAAGTGGATACAGCTTCATGTTGCTTACATTCACAAGGGATTCCCACATCTACTCTTCAGGAAAGAAACATAAGGAAGTACAGGTTATGCAAGTGTTCTTCTGCCTTTGGTGTTTCCTATTTCATGTTGTCTGTTCTTTACTTATCCTGTCACCTGATACAATGCTCTTGTGAGAGAGATGTAGACATGACCACACTGAAAGAGCACAATATTTCAGAGGCGTAGCACTTTATCTCCCCTTTGGCTTTATTGATCAACCATTAGCTTTAGATGAAATGCTGCACTGTGATTTTGATTCAGCTGCTGAAAGAACCTAATCTCTTATGCTCTGAATTCATTCCTTAAGGTAGGTCTGAAACTAAGGCTGAAGTTTTGGGAAGGATTGTCCTCCCCCTGCCATGTTAACTCTGGTCTTTATTATGGGTGTAACCATTAATGATTCAGTTGTGGTATGGAGAGGTTATTTGTGAGGAAGCTTTTCTCTCCAAGAAAAGCTCTCATATGGCTCCAGCCACTCAGGAGTAAAGCAGAGATTGTTCCCACACTGTACTGCATTGCTCATTCTCAGGATATTAGCAGATCTAAACGTTTTTGCTCAACTTTGACTTTTAAACAACTAGTTCTTTCTTTCAAATGAAGGAAAATCATTGCAGAAAAGATTCTTGGCAGCAGTTTTTGCTCTGGCTTCCTGAGGAATGCACTCACTTTAAAAACTGAATGAAAAACCAATGGCACATAAAACTGCCTCATGACAATGCTGGCAGTTCTACCAGTTTCTCATCCACCCACATTTACCAAGCACTATGCATTATGTTAGCATTGTAACTTTGAAATTATAACCTCTGAGGACATGCTTTTTAATCACCAGTATCTCATTTTCTACTTTCAGACTGTTGTGGAAGTGTTATTTGAATAGCGGGTACCAGATTTTAAATGTCTGCAGTGATTACAATATCCTGTTAATGACAGTATTGGAAAAGTCCTTCAGCTGAGACCTTCTGGGTTCTCACACCCAAAGAAAATATTTTAGCCATCTGTTCACCTGATATTTGCTACAGCAGAGAAGAAAAAGCTCAGTATTTTGTAGTCAGCTTAGGTCCAGCGTGGAACACCTTGGTGGTCTTTTGGCTCCAGAAAACATATTATTATGGTGAAAGTTTGGATATTCCTGCTTTATATCTCATGGAATATATCCCAGGTATGATGCTTAATATGACTTTAAAAAGCCTCTTAAACAACATTGACCTTTTGCATAAATCAATTTTTTTTTTCTCAGCAACTGTAAACTTCAACCAGTCTATAAAGATGAAAATATTCCTGCTCTGAACAGGAAAGTTTCAAGTTTTGTGGCTAAGAATGTCAGCACCAGACTTCCAACATGACATGCAGAGCTGAAGACCCAAATTATAGGCCACTCCAAACACAAAAGTTTAAAAACCAGCCACTCCCCTCTTTCAAAAACTCCTTTGTATTCTTTTTGGTTTCTCTAAGAGTAAGTTGTTGATGATGGTATTTTCCTACCGCGTTTACGCAAGCCTAGAGTTATAAAAGCCAGGCAGGCAGCACTACCCAGCTGGAAGTTGATATTCACTTGCATAATGGCTGCCCCGTGAATAGGGCAGACTTCTTGAATAAACTCAGATTTGTGGGATATAACTTCTTCTCAAACTCTGCCTGCAGCCCAAGCTTCAAGTGTGATCTACACCAGTACCTAGTTGGAATTGCTCAGTATCTCTGAAAATCATGTGGTCCCTACACACCGATAAGGAGCTTAACTCCATATGCTTTGCTTTGAAAAACTAGTGCTTTTTTTAGATGAAAATCTAAAAGCTATCATAGCATTTCAGACCAATAATAAGATTTTATCAGATTATGATCTCTTTAGTGACACAATCTGTGTTTTACCTTAATAGCCTGATGAGGCTCAAATGCCTCATGCACTCTTCCTCAGTGGTGTGTCACATGCCGATAGCAGAAGAAGCTGAAATGTCACTGCTACAAGCAGCAGCAAGGATCTGACTGAAGCAGATGTACCCAGGCAGATGTGGCTAGCGATCCATGCTTCCTTCCCCTCTGCTCCTTGCTGACTTCAGACATTCACCCCCAGGGCAGTGTGGACTGGAGGTGGTTCCCACAGCCATACCCAAGCTTAGGACACCAAGCACTTCCAGTCCCAGGTCTGCACATGCAAGAGGTTTTGTCCCTTGTCACAGGCGAACCTCTTTGGTAATGGGGATGTCTGGAGTCCCTAATCAGCGCCTGTGTTATTGCGGGCTGCTTACTTGCAGTCACAGGCACATTTTGGTGTGTAGGATGGGCCATCAGTGATTTCACGGAGCATCTCCTGAGAGACATGAAGCTGCTGAAAGCACTGATGCTAACCTGGGTATTTTAGAAAGCCATCTCCACATGGCTAATTGTTAAACTGACTGCTGATCGCTTGAAATATTTGCTGTTAGGGTTCACTATCCTGAAATAATTTACGCACACCGACGCCCACACGCACCACGAAGAGAAGAAAACGACCGCATTCAGTGTTTTAATGCTGCAGGTATGCAATGTATATAAATGTAGTGTGTGTGACGGGGCAATACCGCATTTCCTTATAGAAAAAACTAGCCATAAACCACCCAGCGAGCGTGCGCTCCCGGGGAGCGCCCTGCCGCGGACACAGCCGCTCCGCCTCCGCCGACGGCGAGGAGCAGCCACCCGTGCCTCGCCAGCACCGGGGCGGCCCAGAGGCTCCGCCGCCGGCACCGCGGCTCTCTCGGGGTGCTCCACACTCCGCTCCCAGCTGCTGGCATCGGCAGTGCTGTGCCGTGCCGAGGCGAGGCGAGGCGAGCCGAACCGTGCCGTGCTGTGCTGTGGCGTGGCGTGCCATGCAGAAGCGCGCCGCACAGCCCCTCCTCTGTCCCCGCCCCAGCCGGTCCGGGCCCACCCCCCGGCGGCGGGGCCGCTGCGCCGCCGAGCCATGCGAGGCTTTAAGCGGCAGGTGCTGGGGAGCCGAGCAGACGATCAAGCGGGGGCTGCTGCGGCCCGGCGGTAGCGGCGGCGGGCGCCTTTCGGCTCGGCGGGAGCCGCGGCGGAGCGGAGCATGTCGGTGGTGACCGGGGGCAGCGAGGCGGCAGCAGCAGCGGGCGGAGGCGGCGGGAACCGCGTTTTCTTCCAGAGCCCCCGCGGCGGCGGCGGGAGCGGCGGCTCCTCCGGCAGCTCCTCCCGGGAGGACTCGGTGTCGGCAGCGGCGGCCGTGGTGCAGGTCCAGCAGCGGCGCCACCAGCAGGGGAAAGTGACGGTGAAATACGATCGGAAGGAGCTGCGGAAGCGGCTGGTGCTGGAGGAGTGGATCGTGGAGCAGCTGGGGCAGCTCTACGGCTGCGAGGTGCGGGGCCGGGGTCGCGGGGTCCCCGGCGCAGTTGCTGTCGCCGCAGTCCCCTCGCCCGCCGCTGCCCCCCTCGCCTCCGGCGTCCTCCTCCTGCCCCGAGTCGCATTTCGGCGGTGGGCAGAGGAGCGCTGTCACCGCCACCTCCAAATGACATTTCCGGTCCACCGCCCCCACCCTGCCGCTACCCCGCGTCTCAGGGGTGCCCCGGCGCAGGGAACGGTGAAAGGTGCCCTATATCCTGTAGGAAGGGTGTCCCCGTGCCCTCCCGAGGTGAATGGGAGGGGACCGCTCTCTGGGGACGGGCGGTGGCTGCCACACGGCCGGGCACGGAAGGGTCCCTCTCCTCCGGGGGGGCCCGGCGGCTGCGGCAGGTCTAGGGGTGCCAGGAGGTTCGCCCGCGGCGGTGTTGGCCGGGAGTCGCTGTGCCCGCAGCCTTCCAGGGCAGGGCGGACCGGGGCTCGGAGGCGCCTTACGCGGGCTGGGCGGGCGTCGGTCTCCGTTAGACGCTAGCTGGCCCAGCGCCGGGAGCCCGGCGGGTCGGAGGGCAGAGCGGTGTGCTGGGCACAGAGCGAGCAGGAAGAGGAGCGGGACCTGCGCGGGGGCTGTGTGGAGGCGGCTGTTTTAGAGGAAAGACTCCGGTGCGGGTACGGTCCCCTCTGGGTCGTGGGTTTGCGTTACCCCGACCTACAGGAGCGGGGTAGATACTGGCCAGGAAATTTCAGTGAGCAATTCGGAGATCATTAGGACGAGAATCGAAAACACTGGGGACTTGTATATACGTGATTTGTAGGTATCAAACCTGTTCTTCTGTTACTCTGAGCAAAGAGCGAGTGTTGCCAGAATGACTTCTCTTTTTTAGAGGATAGATGAGCCGGAGGATGTTTCAAGATTGTTCAGTGGAATGGCAACTGTTGTCTTCCTTGTGGAGATAACGATGTTGTAAGTAAAGGAGGTACCAGTACTTTGTTTTGTCCAAGCTTCATTAAAAATGTAGACCTTCTAATCCTCAATGGATCATATCTCCCACCTCGGGTATTTACTCTTATAAAGGGTAAAAACGTTAAGGCTAAACTGAGATTCTCACACACTTTTCCTATCAGTAGTCTAATTCACTTTTGTCGGAGACTTCTGAAGTGAGATTTGTTGAAGCCAGATGTGAATTTTGCAGCTAACATGTCCAGGAGCCAACATCTCACTCCTGAGCATGCTGGAGCTGGGAGGTCAAGAGCTTGATAGTTCTTGAGGTGTGGATGTGAAAATGTAAATAACCTGGATGGAATATCTAGCACACACACAATACAAATGTTCAGAGAAACTCCTTTGATCTCAGAAGTGGTTTATTGGCAGATTTGTTAGAATGACACATAAAAAACGTGCATGTGGCAAGTTAAACCTCCTTAACTGTTCACATCCATGAGCGGTGGGAAGGAAAGATACAAATGGAAACTCTAGTTAAGAATAATAAAAATAAGCAGTTCTTAGTCTTTGTCTTGGTGTGACTTGCCAGTCTCATGACTTGTTTGGCCACATAGCCTGTAGGCTGTGAGGATTTTTCTGAGGCTGGAAGTGTTTACAGTTTGTGTGAACTGATGATTCTGTGTCCATGCAAGCTGATAATGTAGTTAGTGTCTGGCCTGCTGGATCTGTCCTCTGGTTTAACTCTCACTGTTCTAAAGAGCCAGACGTGTTTGGGCTGTGTGCTTTTGACATACAGGTGAACTTGTTCTGTTCATAAGAAAGGAGATTTGGTACATAGGACCAAAGCAAAACCCAATGGAATTGTTGCTGCTCTTAACAACATTCAAATCACAGGCTTGTTGGAGGAAAATCTTTCATTCTTTTCCTTATTATAGTTGTTGCTTCCAACTAAAGTAGAAGGAGGTCTGCTTTAGAAGGTCTCCATTAAGGTGGAGACCACATATAGCTGCATAAAAATAACTTTTTTGATTATTTGCTTTCTGAGGTGACTTTTAGGGGAAAAAGTGGTTTAACATAACAGAACAAAATGTTTTTAGATTTGAAGGCCAAGGGCAAAATGTTTTTCATCTTCTGCTCTTCCTTGCTATTATGCATGAACGCTATCCAGACTCAGCACAGATGATGGTAGTGAAAAGGTCAGGCAATTAATATACTATCAGAATAAAGTTGAAGATGTATGATGAGTGTAGTGATTAAAGACAATAGGAATTTAATGCAAGATGCTTTGCTTGAATATGCTTGAATTACTTTTAGGCTTAGAGATGTAGCTCTCAGGCTGAAATTTAATCACCTATGCAGACAGTTAATAACCCTGTCTGAGGGCAGGTTGGGAGGGGGTTGGGAATTGCTCGCTTCAGCTTCTGTAGAAGATCTACAATAACTTCCCAATGCAATGACATTTAAGTTCAGTAGTGATCTAAAATCTTCCAGGTTGTCAGAAATAGCCATTGGAATTTTAATCCTGGAAGAGCTAACCAATGTCAGTGTTTCATTGCTATTCTGATTCAGAGCTCTATTTCTAAGGAGCAGTGCACTTCATTTCTGGGAAGAGCAGAAATAAGTAGAGGGTGCTTGTAGTGTGGTGCACTGAAAGTCTGTAAGAAGACTTGCATGTCTCCTTGTGGGACTGCATAAATATAGTGCCTGCTCACTGTTTTCCATTTAAATAATGCTTGCTATTATGCTGAGATTCATCACTAAGTGGATACTTTCAGAAAGACTCCCTTTATTCAAAACTAAACATGTATTCATAGTCTCTCAAGTACTTGCAAGTTAAGTCAGCTATAAGCCTGTCTTGGCATGGCGACAGAGTTTATGAGATGAGGTTGGGAAATAACAAGACAGGTTTGTTTGTGTTCTTTTTCTAGTGGATCTGTCTTTACTGGTGCATTTTTAGTAAAAATTGGATACCAAGCAATATAATGGTGTTGGGAGTGTGGGTTAGAAGGAGCTATTTGAGACTGTTTTAATGCAGACCTCAGTTGTATGAGACAAAGAATAGCTTTAGAAAGGTTACTTCCACATGATGCAGACTTTAGGCATAAAAGACCCTTTACCTGAATGGTAAAGGTTCTCAAGATAGAAAACTTTAATAGGGCCAGAGAAACTTAAGCAGGATTTGTTTGGCATCAGAACCTGTCAGGCTAACGTACTCTGGTCAGGTGCTTCAGGTGAGTGTCAGTCTGGCTGTTTGCTTCTGGGACTGATTCATTAAAAATAAAAAAAGAAGGTTTATAACCTCTTCATTCTGGTTTCTGTGAGTGCTGAAACTGAGGTTGCAGGTTAATATATTGAAAGTGCAATGCCTTAATTGCAGGACTTGAACTGGCTTCAGTGTTGACCTTTACTAAGTGTCTTGGTACTAAAAATAGTTTCTCCACAGATGCTTTGTGTTTTGGGCTAAGTCCATTATTGGTTAAGAATTGCAAAATAATGCTGCACCGAACAACGTACATCATCACTATTCATTCCCTAATGGTTTACAACTTGTAGTTCGGCATGAAAGTGGTGACAGACCAGTTTTTCAGATGTATAATCTATGTTCCGTGCACCTGCCAAACTTGTAAGACTTTGTATATGAAAAAAAGAGACCACTGGACTTGTCCCCAGAAACCATTCAATTTTGCAGGTGAATTTCTGTGCTCTGAGGTCCTGTCTGTCCAGAATTATAGTATTTGCTATAAATGGCACACAGATTTTTGCACAATAATGAAGAAAGATTTTGCTTGTGCTATGCGTTTGTTGCTGAATATTTTTTAATGTAGAGATTTTGCATGTGCAAATCGAATGAGCCCCTAGACTTTGCACTCTAAAAGCTGAATACAAGACTTGCCTTCTGAGATATTGCTGAGCTTAGCTGAGTAATCAGCTATTTTATTAGAGTATGTCTAGTGATGTATGGAAGGCAGTGCTTGGCAGAGGATATGATGTTTGTCTGGAAGTACCAGGGTGTTATGTCCAAGCTTATTATTTTTCCATTCCAGGAATGGAAATACCCTGAGCCTGTGTTTAAAAATTCACTGCACAATAAAATATAGTTGGAAGAGCTGCCCATAGAGGCCCTTCAGGCATTTCCTTTAAGAGTACAAATCCATGCCAGACTGAGAATTGTTGTGGGTAAGATTTTCTTCCATCTTCTGGTACAGATACTACAACGACAAGAGTGGCATGAAGCACTGAAATGGGCAAGGGATTTCATGTTGACAGTGGAGTATGGGATGGAAGGGAGTAATTTAACTCAGTCCTGCATGGATCAAGAGCTCCCTTCGCCTGGTTGCTCAGTGACTGCAGAATTGGAGAACACCGTCTTTGTCTTCCTGAAGCTGCTGGGATACGCTAACATTTCTCTCCACACATTCTGTCTTTTCCAAAACAGCCTGGTCAGCATGCTGCTAAGGCTGCCATGTGATGATGTGGACCTGATGGTATGATCAGGTACTACTTATGCCTCAGGCTCTAGTGAGATAATGTTTGAAATTCATTATTCATTTCTCAGAAAGGCATTTGGTAAGAAAATCCACTGAATAAAACACTACAGAAACAAACTTTTGCCTACAGTCTCACTCTTTGAATAGACTTCTTCTAGCTTGGACTAAGATCTCAGAAATGGTAATTGCATGTGGATTCCTTTCTCAATGGATTAAAAGTGGAAAGAGGCTGAGAAGGATATGAGAACTAGAGAGAGTGTCATTCCTGTAAATAAAGATAAAAGTCAGTAGGAAGCATAATAAAGGATTTCTTTCTTTGCTCGATTAAGTATTACAGTTTAGATGCATTGGAGTAAAGTACTTGTAGGTCTGCCAAATTGCTTAGAAATATATTTGGATTATTTATTTTGGCCAGCTATTACAGATCTCCATGTTGTACAGCATGAACTTTGGTGTGCTCTCTCGAAGAGTTGCTGTGATCAGAGACCTGTAGAGGATACAGGCAGCACAGGTGTAGCAAAGGCTTATTCTATCATGTAGCAACCACAGAAAGATATTTGAATCCCAACAGCGGAAAATGGGAAGCCTAAAAACTGCATCTTGTTTTGAAACAAACCTTGCAAAATGCACGCAGTTCTTTTCAGAGGGGTGGGCTTAAGGACCTGTGAGGGTACCAAGCACTTGATGATGATAAAGCCAGGGCCTTTTGTTCCTAGATGCGCTTCTTAAAATGTCACCTTACATTCTAAAGACCCTACTCTAGTATGAAATGTACCACCATTCACCTACCGAACTTTCCTTCTTTTTGCATGCAAACTCTGTACAGCAGTGCAAAGCAATTCAAGAAGAGAGGAGTTCATCATGGTCAAGTGCAAGGGTCTGCACGTGGGTTGAGGCAGTCCTAACCACAAATACAGTGAGGTAGAGAATGGACTGAAAGCAACCCTGAGCAGAAAACTTGGGGTTGTTGGTTGACAAGAACTTTAACATGAGCTGGCAATGTGCATTTGCAGCCCTAAAAGCCAACTGCATCCTGGGCCATATTAAAAGCAGCATGGCCAGCAGGTCAAGGCAGACAGTTTGTCATTTATTTCCCTCTTGTGAGACCCCACCTGGAGTACCATGTCCAGCTCTGGGGCCCCCAGCATAAGAAGGACATGGACCTGTGTGAGTGAGTCCAGAGGAGGGCCACAAAGATAAGCAGGGGGCTGGAGCACCTCTCCTCTGAAGGCTGAGAGTTGGGATTATTCAGCCTGGAGAAGAGAAGGTGTCAGGGAGACTTAGAGGGGGCTTGCAACACAGCTGGAGAGGGGCATGTAGTGAGAGGACAAGGGGAAATGGCCTTAAATTGACAGAGGGCAGCCTTAGATGAGGCATTAGGAAGAAATTCATCACTGTGAGGGTGGTGAGGCACTAGAACAGGTTGCCTGGAGAAGCTGTGGACTTCCATCCCTTAAAGTGTTTAAGTTGAAGTTGGATGTGGCTGGTCTGGTGGAAGATGTCCCTGCCCATGGCAGGGGGATTGGAACTAGATGACCTTTAAGATCCCTTCCAACCCTAACCATTCTATGGTTCCAAGAAGATGGTTTTTCTACTATTTGGTCTTTGTTTAGTCTAGATGTCATTTCTGCACTGGTCATGGTTCATTGTTTTATCTGAATCAGCAGCAATATTCTTGACTTCCAATTTAAAGCTTCACGACACAGATCATCTTTCAGCAGCTATTCCATAAAATTTTTTTTGTCCTTTCCCTCTCTATTCAAGATTCAACTGGTTTCTTCGCTGAAGCATTAGGTGTGGTTGTTTTATAACAAGGTGAATAAATAATTGATTGCTTACATCACTTAAGATTTCATAATTGTACTTTTTATTAACAGTAGCTTCCAAACTTTGTGGCTAAAAAGACTCCTGTGCCTTTAGGCAAATTGTTTTACATAGAGCCGGTGCTTGATTATCCAGGGTAACAAAGGAGAGCAGGGGGTTGGTGGGAGAACATGGATACAAGGGAAAAACTGTGGATAAAGAAATAAATGGTAAACTCTGCGACAAATCATACAGTGAATGTGCAGCTGAAGGGGAAGAGGGGGAACTGGTCATTAATTACCATACCCTTTTTACCATTCAGGTTTATCACAAAAATTCATTATATTGCTTTTAGACTTGATGTAGCTTGGATGTGTCTGTACTTGTAGCACAATTAAACTACAACAGGGATGATCCATCCACAGATAGCTGAGAGCAGGTTATGTTGTGCTTTGTTGAAGGTGCTGGGCTGACTTGAGCACTGCTGGTGCCTTGTAACCCTTTGTTATGACAGAGTGGGATTTCTGTCCTTATTCTCAGAGCTTTGCATTAGCTGATCTAACCTGTGCTGTGGAAGCAAATGCCTGAATCAAAAATAACCCTGTTTAAATGAGGAAGATACCTATTTCATGGAATTGTTGACTCTTCTATTTAGAAATATTCCCTATGCCTTATAAGGTCTTGTATCTAAATAAAAAGATGTGAAATTAAGTCTTACTTCAATTAGAGCAAGTAGTGTGATAGTTTACGCTCATGACAACCCTAAACTTACTCTCTTTTGATTCATACCTTGCAAAGGCTGGCTGAGCTCCTGGTTGCATTCTCATAATTCTCCCTTTAGAACAGGCTATCAGCCACTTTAAAAACACTGTAACAGGCCTCAAACCCAACCAAAAAAACCTATGTGGCTTGTAGAACATATTACTATACGTAATGTGTACAAACTTTACATAATATTCTGACAGTGCAGGAGATACCGAGGAGGGGGGAAAAAAACTATCCCATCTCTAACCTGATTCATTCTGAGTTATGATCACCCATTCTCTTGTCACTACAGGTGATAAAGCAGCCACAGCAGCAGTAATATCAATCCATTCTTCCAGCCTTGTGTCTTGCCTGCAGTATTCAAAGGCTGAGTTCTCATTTTTCCCTGCCTTACTTCTAACTCCAGAAACTTCTATTTGACAGCACAAATTGAATAGGTTAGACATGGCCATCCATCTTTGTCACCACAACTTTTGGCTGCCTGTTGTAAAACATTAGCAGCTTCTTTTGCTGTTCTCCCATGTGACACATGGAATTATGGAAGTCAAGTTTCTAGAACTTATTAATGGTGGAGAAGGGGTATAAAATCTTAATTGTATGCAGTCCTTACAGCAGCAGTATGACTGTATTTCAAAGGATAGAATAAATTTAGCCTGTTAAAGATCTTCTTGGAACAAGGAATTGTTTGGGCAGAGGTGCGCTCTGAAACAAATCAAACCCGCTTTGAAGTGATAAGTATTTAATTCTGAGGATTTCATTAGCAGAACTGTTACCTCCCCTCCCTGTTCCACCACTCCCTCCCACCCTGGAAGCATGGTATCTGTTCTAGGAACCAGTTTAGCACAGCATCTTAAACTATTTTCATGGAACACACAGATCGTAGCCCTAGAAGGCATCTTGTGTATTTTCAATCCATGTGATATTTATCAGTAGCATAGATCTAGTGGATCTAAAAATAGAAAAAATCATAACATGTTACTATAGGTCTTTAATTATTAGAATGCTTGTAGATGATTATTTCAGTGTAATAGTGTTCAGCCTGTAAAGCAAAGGTAGTATAGAAAATGGCATTAATTAAGAGGCCTAATGGTAAGTAAATGAATAGCTAATGTGTGCAGTGGTGCTAGTCTAGAAGTGACACTTCCAGTGGTGACTGAGAAGAGTTCACCATTTTAAATATGCTGCCAACAAGAGGATCACACATTTCAGTCCTCTGTGTTGGACTTTATAAGTGCAAATGATGGCACAATCAATACCTAATGAAAATCCTCTTACCAGACTGTCTTAATAGGATTACTTTCCAGAACACAGAACTGAGAAGGATCTCCTAGGTCACATGGTCTGCCTTCTTGTTTGCAGATAAGCTCTTTGCATTTGATATAATTTTTTAATGGAGTAACTCAGTTATATGATGTTTCTTGCCACATAATTTCATGTATTTAAAGATGACTTTTAAACCCTTTAGGTGCTAGGATCTTTCCCATCCCTTCCATAAAATATAGAAAGACATAAACAAAAGACCACCACCTACTTGGAATGAGCATGCTTGGACTTTCACTCTGGGGTGAAGTTTAAACAGATTGTAAATGTGCTTCACTGCCTGTTCTTACTCTCAGCATCATCAGACTCAAGTGATGACCACAGCTGAGGGGCAGAAGTATTAAGAGAGTGATTCTGCTGTAGGTCATTTACTACCTTATAACAAAATCTGTCTTTTGAGTACATGTCTGCAGGCTCTGGGAGAAGTATGCTTGCTAATATTTAATGGAATTTATTTAGCACTCCTTAGAAAATATATGTTGGTGGCTTAAGATCCTAACTTATTTTAGCACTTGAATGATAACTTTTTTGAAGTAGATATCTAAATTAACTTTAGCATGGTACAAGTGATTAATTTTACTTTAGGTGACTGATATATAACGCTTTGACACGCTTTCTTTTAACACAAAGAGTGCGCTGAGCCTTTACAGTTGGTTGCTTTACATCTTAAAAGATAGTCCCTGAAGCACATAGTGGCGTTTTTTGGGTTTTTGTTTGTTTGGTTGGTTTGTTTGGTTTTGTTTGTTTGTTTGTTTTGTGGTTGTTCTGGAATAAATTGTTGTGTCTTTTTGTTTTTGTTATGCTGGTAGTAATCATGCCATTTTAGGCTTATGGTCAAATTTTGTATTCCTGTTTTAGGTGTGTTGAGGTAAAACTGCTTAGTCTTCCTTCTTAAAACATTAACTTCCTAGAATTTAGATTATGTTGATACTGAAAATGAATCCTTTCTGAGTGCAGAAACTGGTGAGGGTAGGAGTGCTAGTGGTAACTAGCTCACTGGCAGCCAGAAACATTCCAGCTCTTGCTTCAGCTGTTGCTGTAGTACCGCCTAGTCTGCTTAGCTAAAGATTTAATCAACTTGCTTATAGCTAGCCAACTACTTTTTGTTTATTAAACCCAAACTCTTAGGCACAAGGTTAGCTTTAGTGTCTTGAAGTAATTGTGATAACCAGAGAATTCATTTATATGAGGAAGCAAGGTATCAGTCTTTCACTATATTATCTGGAGACTGTCTTGTCTCAGGTGGGGGCAACAGAGGCTTCCAGGACTACTTCTGTAAAAATCGACACCTAAACAACATTTCTGCCTTTTTTTTCCCCCCCAGTATGTCTCTGAACACTTTTTCATCTTCATTTTTTTAAAGTTCTCATCAGATTTCACCTTAAAATATGGAATGACTACATTTGGTATTAGAATTGTTAGCTCTTACTCTTGGTTAGTAGTTTGAAGTGCATTTAATGTAGCAAGTGGAAGGAGGCAGGGCTGTGTGCCAAAATACTTTTCTGGGAATCTGACAGTGAGAAGAAACATGGTAATCAAACAGGGGTCCTTCTACAGTCTTTAGCTCCCTTCTCTTTTTGTCATCCTAGGTGGGATAGTCACAGCAGGTTATCCCACCTCCTGGATCTGGAGTTGTTTGTGAATTCATTTTAAAGATCCCTCAGGCACTTTTCCGTATTTTGCAGTTCAGGGACTTGCCTGTGTAGCCAAGTGGTGTCTTTGGCCCCCAGGGAAGAGGAGTGTCTGCTTTAAAGCATGTTAGAACTCCTGCTGATATTTCTTGACACCAGTGGATCAGAGCCAAAATGCATTGACTGCCAGTCCCTGGCCTGCCTGCTGCTCCAAATGAGTATCTGGAGGGAGGGAGAGTCGTCATTATGTAGAGCACACTGCTATGCCCAGGCACAACTTGGAGGAATGACTTGTTACACACCATCAGAAATTCTCTGTATCTCTTGCATACTAAATTTCTTCAGAAAGATTACGTTGCTTCTAGATTCTGCAGGATGCAAGCACAGTTGTTTTGATACCACTGAATAACATTTCCCCTATGCCCCAGAAAACAGACTTCTTGTTTCTCGTGTTAAATCTTCAAGGACCCAATACTTCTGGCCAAAGAACTATTAATGATTGGAAACTGTCTCCTGTTCCAACCCGTAACACTTTAATTGGCTGGTAAGACAAAAATATGGTGAGAAGACTGAGTGTGTCAGATTCTTGATGTACCCATACTGTATGACTTTTATTGCAGAGGTCAATTTACACGCAGCTTCTCAGTGTAAAACAAATCAATACTGGAGACTAACAGATTGTTTTTACAGGTCTGCTGAAACTGAGGAGAGCCGTTTAGAGGCCTCATTATATCACGTGCTCTTTCCTTGTGTTCTTCCAAACAATCTGGTGGAGTAATTAATCCTTGAAGTGCCCCAAGAGGCAAACCTACTTAATTGCACTGCTGTTTAGCCTAAATTCCCAAACTGCAAAGGACCTGGTGTTGATCCTGTTTGATCAAAATTTTTTCATGAAGTATATATTCCTTAGGTCTTTTTCATCTTCTCTCTTAGAAAAAAGCAATCAATCTGTCAAATTTGACCTAGTGTGGCATGGTCCTAGTTGTTACTAGGAATGCATTCTTCCTGTAAGCAGAACTATGTACAAATTGCAGGGAAGCAGTGAGCTGCATCTGTGTTGCTTGGAGGTGGAGAGTGACCTGCTCTTGTAAATCAGGCAGAAGTAGGTATGTTCTGTGACTACTATGTGGAAAGTCATTCCACTTGCATAATCATCAAAATAGCAACATTTAAGCCCGGTGGCTTAAGCTCTTTGCCTTTCAAGGGTGACTATGTAATAGTGATTTGGTGTACATGTATTTGCTAATACCAAACTATTTCTGCTTGATGTGAAAGTGGATGATGACAAAAAACATGATGTGTCCTTCCTATCTGCTTTGGAGTGTTTTGTTGAACAGAAGTGACATCCAGGCATAGACTTAGCACGTCCTATTTTTGTATTGAGAACACAAGGCATTTGTTTTGGAGACAGCACTTGATTTTCAACAAATGTCTTGTTATTGAGATTGAATCCATGTTATGGGTATGGTTAGGAAGTGCCGAATACCTCTCTTCCTCTGCTCAGTATAGTCTGTGATCAATGCCTCTTCTTCATTTAGCAATTTCACACTCTAGTGATTCCTTTAGACTTCTGTAGAGATGCACAAATTAGACAACAATTCCTTAACCAGCATGTTCTGGATATATTTGGATAAGTTGAAGTTGTTTTGACAGTTCAGTCATGAAAACAGCAAAATAGCGGTGTTAGTACTGAGGTAGATTAAATGAAGTCTGTGACTGGGTATTGGTTTCTTCTCTATGCTTACTAGTGACACTGAAGTTGCAGAGTGCAAAGTTCTTTGCATAATGAGCAGAAATTAAATTTTTTTTTTAAATTAATATTATGGACAAATGGAGTACTTGGTATGCTCTAGTATGACTAGTTTCTCCATATTGGAGAAACAGGCATTTTGGCATCATAAAATCTTTTCCCTGTAATCACATAATCTCACCAATGGGTTTTTTTCTGTGTTGTGCTAAAGATAGAGCTGCAGCCATTGTAGCAGGGGATTGACTTGAATTATCGAAGTTATGGGCACAATGGGGTGGAGGGTTCTCAAAATTCAGAATCTTGTGGCATTTGCCCTTGTATTTCGTGTGATGCTTGTTTTTCATAATTTAGTAGCAATGGCATGAGTCCCAGAGAACTACTCGGCCTTGTGTCTTGCCCACACCCCCACCTGCTGGCTATATCCCCGTGTTTTTACTGCCCGTGGCTCTAGGATAATTTATCCTCTTAGGACATGTACCACAAGGACACATCTCCTGCCTTGAGAGCTGGTCTGAAATGTAAGTGCTTGAGAAGTTGGAGTAGTTGGTAACCCTTTGAAAAACCTTTGTTCTAGCAAGTCATAGCTGTCCTAGCTGTCGTAAACACCGTGCCTTTGACTAGTGGAGAACAAATACACCTATCTCCTCTGGAGCTTGCTTCTGTCTGTCTCTGCAATAGGCAGTAGAAGAATATCCACTGCCTCTGAACTAATGGGAGGTGCTGGGTTATCAAGGCCAGGTGGGAAGAGATTGGAGAAGAAAGTGGGAAGTTGTGTGGACTTGGAGAGGTAGAACTAATCTAGAGATGGCAGTATGCATGTGTGAAGTGTATAAAGTAGGCTGCCTGCCTTGTTTCCATGTTTTACCAAGTGATTTCGTCCACTACTGTGTACTTCAGATCCAGGTGTGTGGGTGCATATCTCTTTGGCTAAATTCTTCTGGCTTGCGTGTGCCAATTTGATAAATATAAGTAATTTTTCTTCTGGCTTGCTTTCTTCCTGTGCCCTCAAGTCCCTGATCAAACTTGTCCCCTCTGTCTCTCTCTACTAAAGACTCACAGAAATATTCACAGTAGTGAAAGAGAATTTCAGAAGTCAGGGGTTGTAGGGACAAATGAGATTGACAGCAGTTTGCTATAAGTTTGCTTCTCTTGCTCTAGATGTTGCTCTTTGGACAAGTAGGAGCTGGAAAGCTGTATTTTAGGAAGACTCGTTTGAGTAATGTTTAAAACAGTGCCAGTATTGGAGAGTCCACTGAAGGTGGAGTAGAGAGAGTAGTAGTATGATCTTTATCAACAACTGCTGGTATTTCTACGATTAGTGAGGATGTTTGTACATTTAACTCTGAAGACACACGATGTACTGAAGTGCTTCTAAAGCATTTGTCCAGTGTTTTTTGTAACTTGTACATCAGATCTGGGCAAGTGTCTTCGGGTACACTTGTACAGTCACCTCCTTACTCCAAGCCTATTGCCAGTAGGTGAAGCACGTCTTTGTAGATGGCTTTTCCTCAGATGCTTTTGGGATGACAGGTGTTCAGGAAGGTAAGTTGTTCATGGCCATAAGGACTTTCTTACAGCACAGGAACTACAGTTCTGAATATCTGCAGTACAGGCTACAACAGAAATGAAATAATAGGTTTGAATTGATGTTCTGCACTCTGTACCTCTTAAAGGCATGTTATGAGGCAAATTTTTAATAGAGAAGGTTTACCACTCACAAAACTCAGCTAAACACTTACTTAATTTTAATACTCCACCTCTGATACAGACCGTTAGTGTTAGAAAATTGCAGTCTTCCACCATTACTGTTAAAGTGACCTGTTCACCCTGTCACATTATGGCGTCTGCTTTTATTACACAATACCACTATTTTCCCATCCTTTTGAATTTTTAAAAAGATTTTTACAAAAAGACAAAGCCTGAACTATATATGCAATTATTTCCATAGCACTGAACAGGAGAATTAGGGGTGTACTTTGGAAGCACTGTAACAGACTGGCTGGCTATGCCTTGAAAAAACATATTTCTTGTCTTTTCATTTTCACAGCCGCAGTGTTAAGCATAAAAGCAGTGAAGTTAGAGTATGTCTGACTCTGTCCTCCCACACGGGCTGGTTTTTCATGTCATATGATTGTTACTTTTAGAAGTCATCCGTGTTTATGTGGGTTTTGTTTTCGGTTTTGATTTTCAAATGGTCAGTTAGCAAATCAACATGAAGGAAGTTGCATGAAAGCCTAGCCTGGGAATTTCTTGCCCCAGAAGACAAAATACATCGACATATATAGTCGAGGCAAATGCAGGGAAGCCATCTGTGTGTTAGCAAAGACTGACTTGCAGGGTAGCTGTGTGCAGAGCAGTTGGCTTTCAGCTCTGCTGCTGTAGATGAGGAGTCTTTGCTTGCTGTAGGCTAAGGAGAAGGGGAAGAGTAAATAGCAAGTGGAGGTTGTGTGTTACTGGAGAGAAATTAATATATGCAAAGATATTCTCGTTCGGCGTTACTCTGACATTGTGTTGGAGATATTGCAGGAAATGAGACATGGAGTGGAAGCTGGAAGAAAAGGAGTGTGACTTTTTCTCTCCTCTCTTCTGATATACAGATTCTTCCCTCTCAAATATTTTAATGCTCAGTGTACAGCAGCAGTTATGGTGAAGCTGACTTCTGATAAAAATGCAGATGCAGAGCAGTGATATTGCTGGTGAGGTTGTCTGGCCGTGAGGGAAGAAAAACTTGGGCACTCTTGGGAAAGGAGGATGGTTATGGAATCATAGAATTTTTTAGGTTGGAAAAGACCTTTAAGATCATTAAGTCCTAGCATTAACCGAGCACTGCAAAGTCTGCCACTAAACCATGTCCCTAAGTGCCACATCTACATGTCTTAAATACCTCCAGGTATAGTGACTCAACCAATTCCCTGGGCAGCATGTTTCAGTGAATGACAACTCTTTCCAAGAACAAATTTTTTCTAATATCCAATGTTAACCTCTCCTGACGTGACTTGAGGCTGTTTGCTCTTGCCCAGTCAGTTGTTACCTGGGAAAAGAGACCAACACTTCCTTTCAGGTACTTGTAGGGAGCAATAAGGTCTCCCTGAGCCTCCTTTTCTCCAGGCTAAGCAACCCCAGTTCCCTCATCTGCTCCTTGTAAGACCTGTGCTCCAGATCCTTTACCAACTCTGTTGCCCTTCTCTGGACGTGCTCCAGCACCTCACTGCCTTGTAGTGAGGGGCCCAAAACTGAACATAGGATTTGAAGTGTGGCCTTTCCAGAGCTCAGTACAAGGGGATGGTCACCTCCTCTGTCCCACTGGCCACACTATTTCTGAAACAGGCCAGGATGCCATTGGCCTTCTTGGCCACCTGGGCACTGCTGGCTTGTGTTCAGCTGCTGTTGACCAGCACCCCCATGTCCTTTTTTAATGAGCAGCTTTCCAGCCATTCTTCCACAAGCCTCTAGTACTGAATGGGACTGCTGTGACCCAAGTTCAGGGTCCAGTACTTGGTCTTGTTGAACTTTCAGGCCATCAGTCCAGCCTGCCCTGATCCCTCTGCAGAGCCTTCCTACCCTCCAGCAGATCTACAGTCCTTCCCAACTTAGTGTCATCTGCCAACTGACTGAAGGTGCACTCCATCCCCTCATCCAGATCATCAGTAATGATATGAAACAGGACTGGTCCCAATACTGAGCCCTGAGGGACACTACTTGTGACTGGCCAATGGTCAACAGCAGTGACAGCCCTGTGTCTGGCTCCCCAGTGCTGGGCAGGAGGTGTTCCTTGCATGAGCTCAGATGGAGATGCCTCTGACAATAATGTCTGCAGAAACAGTATTTAGTGGAAGATCTGCTCTTCAGTGTTGGTTTATGCAGTGGTCTGGCAGTGCCATGCGGGGCTCACTGCAGCGTGAGCATGGGCCTTGCTGCAGGGCACGCGCTCGCGCCGCCACTGTTCTGTGGGAGTTGCCCAGGGCAGGGAATGGCAGCCAGGGCCTGTTCCAGCCCCAGCCAGGGACACGGGGGCAGCCCCAGCCCGGGTGTCTCCCTGTGGCTTAACCATGGGCAGGCTGTGATGTGGGTCCAGCTCAGCAAGGCCTGTGGCTGGGCAGGGCTGTGGGGAGCTGGCCCTGCTGGGACACGGCTGGGGCAGAGGCTCACGGCCCCAGGAGCTGATATGGCGGGCTGTGGGGATGGCTCTGTGGCCCAGGCACTCGAGTTTGGCTTCTTGCTCTGGCTTGCCGGTGAGCGGAGCCTGTTTTAGGATACATTTTTATTCCAGCCTTTGGGCCTGGGTGTTTCTTAAGGCTATTGGGGGCAAATAGAGGAAGTTTGTCCTTGAAGGGAGAGCTCCAGGTCTGGATTGCAGAGTGTAATGTAGGGCTGTGGTTTATGTTAACGTGTGTGTCATGACTGAGCATTTGAAGATGTCGGTGCAGACCCAGCTTTGTTATCATAACCAAAGTGGCCACATGAACCCTGATGAGGTGTGTGTTGCACCATTCATTTGTTTTTTATGTAAAGACTTGTTTTTTGAAGTGCTTTTGTTCCGACATGAAACCCATTTAAATGTCAGCTTCTGAAGCCATGTTTCTTATTTTAATTTCCTCACTTCACAACAGTTTGATATGGTGAAAGATTTTGTTTGCTACAGAGTCTTTGTTGCTGAGGCTGAAATAGCTGTAAAAGGCAGAGCAGGAGACAGGAAGGGAGAAGAGGGGCAGGCTAAGCCCAGAATCCATCAATGCTATGTGGGGGCCCTGCAGTCCTGTTGAGGACTGGGGGCTGGCTGGAGGTGTTGAAAGAAGAAAAGAGAATAAGGACACGAGTATTATATCTGATCCACTATTCCTCCAGAAGCTGGCCATGCAGTCTCCTTCCATCACTCTCATGCAAGTGTGGTGCTAGGTAACACAGGATTAAAGGAAGTACAGGAGCTGATGACCTTTCTGGTTGTATCTTCATAACATTTAAAGTACTACGTGACCTGCAAAGATTTCTGCGAAGATTCCTGTAGGTAAGAGAAAAAGGATTAAATTTGCTGGATAGTAGTTTCTTTGCAGCAATGTAAGCTGCTGTGTTAATGGTGCCTTAAAGAAAACTATCAGCAGGCTAATGGCAGCTTTGAAAACAAAAACTTAGCCTGCTTCATCCTATTCATATCCAAAGAGATGAACATTTCCAATCCTAATGACCCATTTAACTGCCAGGATTAAACATATCTCAAGAAAAATTATATGCAATTAAACAGGAAGAAGCCTATTAATGTAACATTGAGGCTATGCAATTGAGGACAGTCAAGCAAATGGAAGACAGATCTTTAAAACTGAGGTTAGTTTTCATTTGACTCTTAGAGAATTGTATTCTTGCTGTTTCCCCGATAAATGTTTACATTGCTTTAATTCTGAAGCACAGTGAAGTGCTCAAAGGTTAATGAACAAAGTTTCAGCACTAAGGGCTAGCTAAGTATTTCCTCCATGTCTGAGATGGAAACAATCACTTTATGACTTGCCCAGTGTCACACACATATTTGATGGTAAAATCCTACTGGAAGGTTGTTGGAATGATTCATCGGTTTAAGCTGTGTTTCATTGTAGGACCACCTCCATTTACTATTTGTAATTCCTGTTTCCTAAGTGTGGAGTTCCTCACTCTCTTCAGAAACAAACTTCCTTGTGAATTGCAAACTTCTGCAGGGTAGCAGTCTTGCAGTGTACAAATGAATTTGGTGCTCATGTGGCATGAGTCTTTTACGTGCAAGACAGCCTTGCATGTAAAACCCAGCCAGATGCAGAGCAGGTGCACTGGCCTGGGCTCCTGGATCTGGTGCACTCATAAGCAGCATGAATCACTGTGTACCTGGGCACTTCAGTCCCATATGCCCATTGCTTGGACTGCCAGTCTTTTATTCCCATGCATTTTCCTCTGCATTAAACTGAACTGCTTTTCATTTCCCAGGGAATTGTGGGAACTTGTCTGTTCTTGGAGCATGTTTTGAGGGGAAGGGAGGAAGATATTGTGGGAAAGCATCAAATAACTGAATTTATTATAGGGCTGAAATCAAAGGACTATAATCATCAAAAGGTGGAAGACAACCAGCCCACAAGAAAGCAGAAGTGGAGGTTTTGCCTGTAGCTCCAAATAGGCCAGGGTGGGTGTGAGTGGAGCACTGAATGCAAGGTGAACTGACTACTTATGTAAGTGAGTGGGAGCTCGCTTGGAGTAATGCATGAGTAAAGGCCAAAGGTGATTTGCTATAAAACAAAATGTTACAAAAAGGCCAGAATAGTTTCCTATGAATAAAAAAGTTAAACGAGATAGGTACCATTGCCTTGGCTTCTAGGGCAACGTGAAGATGCTTTGATGTAAAATTTTGGTCCAGTGCTCTTCTCACCTAAGACAGATTGAATGTATAGATAACATAAACCACCAAGCTGCTCTTACTGAGAGACTGATAATTTTTAAGTGCAGCTTGTTTCTCTGTACATTTGGAATCTTGTAGATTGGAAGTTTAACCAGCTAGTATTTCTCCCTTGGCTCTATCTGAAGTATTTAAGGGCTTCACATGCATATACCCTATTTCAGTGCATACATGGATTTTTAATCATAAAAAGTAGTTCTTTATTCTTTGTGTGTACTTTCAGTTTGTTTGTTAAGAACAACAACATGGAGGAACTTAAAAATTAACCTGCATTCCTTAGTAAATTTTCATAAGTAGTTACTCAGATCTACAGCAGAAACCACAGTAGGAAATGAGTTCTGGTCCGTGTAGAAACAAGGTGAAACTGATGTCCTAATTTTTCTAATTAACTACACAATGGTTTAATCCCTTTGGAAAATGGTGGTGTAAATTTGTGTACTTTGGTTTGAATATTTTTGTTTTACAAAGTGTCTTATGACTTGGCTTGTCGTTATTCAGTGGTAGATGCCAAAGGCATTATATGAAGCATCTTCGGCATGTTTAAAGTGGAATAAATATAGAAGTACTCTTGGCACAGCTATCTCCTATTGCAGCTGAAGGTAATGGGGATTTTAAACAAAGGGGTATTGGGTATGTTTGATTTCAGTGAGTGGCAATGGGTTGTGCTGCCTTCTTTTAACTCTGTATTCCATAGGCCAGCTAGAGAGCCTGTGTTAGCCTCTTTCCTGGTCACGAAATGCTACTTGGTTGCCTGTATTTTGCTGTGCTGAAATGACAAAGCAAGGACTGCTACACCTCTTCCATATTCACTAGATTTTATGCTGTGAAGTCTTGCTACAGAAGGTAACACTGCTTATTATGAATGTAGGATTTATTAGTGTCCTAACTCCTGTGCTTGGCACTATATGTGCAGAACTGAACTATTTATGCTTTATCTACCTGCCTGTGGGAGGAGTATGGATACAGTGTCTTTTACACATATCTTCTCCAAGCTGTGAAGATGCGTTTGAGGGGGTTGTTCCATCTTCTGTCTCCCAAACTGTCTGGGTTTGGAAGCATTTGAGAAGGATTAAAAGTAGCTGTTTGGCAGCTTTGGGCAGTAATGAGAAGGTGGGGTCCTCAAACAGTGTCCAAATGTAGCTTCTTTAGAAACATCTCATCCTTTTTTTTTTTCTTTATCTCCAGAAAACAATTCTCACTCCCCCAGTCCTGTATGTTGTTTTTGAACCAGCAGATAGAGACCTCATAAATGGCCCAAGCTTTCTAAGCCCTCCAGAGGAGTCAGACATTTCCTAAGCTGTTGCTTTGACAGTGAAGTTCAGAGCATGCAGGGGTGGAAGATGTTTGCTGTACTGGAGGAATTTCTGATGTTCAGATGTGCTCATTGTGGAGACATTCTGGAAGCAGTGAGGTGAACTTTAAACTCTGCTTGCATTGGCCATTTGAATGAGTAAGAAGATTGGCACCAAGTGAATGTCAGTGAGAAGGAGCTGATGATACCACTTTGTGCTGCTTTGTAGGACCCTGTGCCAGCCAGTGCCTTTTCTGAGCTAGGTTTCAAATGCTTTGATTTGGTTTGCTGAAGCAAGCTTGCCTGTGAAGGTTGCATATGTGTGCAGCCCAGTTCTGCTTAGATGGAGCAAAAAGTCTATCCAGGAGCTTGGATTCAGGCCAATTACGGCATGAGAAAAATTCTCATTCTCCTCCTGCATTTTCACATGCTCACTCAGCCTGACCAGCTCTTGGAAAAGAACTGGTGTTTCTTTAGCATCTCAGAGTGTCAGTCGACTCATCCAAACTTATAATTTGAAACTGGGCATTCTATTATTAGCTGTAGCCTGAAGTGATTTTTGGAATCCACCTGTCATTTTGATTATACTTACTCTTTATTTGTTTTGTTTCCTTGTTTATGGATAAGAGAAAATATTAAAGAAATGTGCATCCCTTGCAGCTTGTGGCTAATGTAGTAAGCTAGCATGTTTTAGAATGCCTGAAAATAGTTTAAAAGTAATCTGCTAATGTAGGTTGGACGAAGAGCAATTGCATGCAACCATGACTATTCATGGGCAATACTCTACAGCTCAGGCTTTTGATTTGAGGGTAGTGAAAAGAGGGTTTGGAGCTACCTGAATACTGATTTACCACTACCAGTTTTAAACAGATCATCTTCCATTGCAGAAAGTCTTCTGAACTGGTGCTACAAGTGAGAATCTGGAGGAGCACTTTTTTTTTTTTTCCAAACTCAGGACAGCTTGCTGAACATCATTCAAATACAAATCCTGAAAGCTGGCCTATATGAGTTTGGATTGTAACTAAATAAGGGTTGGCCGCATTTTAAAGGCATTAAGTTTATTTCCATTATTAAGCAAAAACAACTCATTAGAAATGTTTGGCAGAAAAATTTGTCTGTGTCTTCTGCCATGCTCTTATCACCCTAGCTTGAAATTGGCCGGAAAGATAATGATATCATAACACAATGATAACTGTAGAATTAAGCTACCTAAGCATCTTAAATTTGTAAGTTTTCACGGAACTTACACACACTCTGAGTATCTTTACCAAAGGGAAGAACTTCATCCTTTATTAGATGGCAGTGAATCCACACAGCTAAGTTGTTATAGCTTCCTTATATATTCTTGAAAAGAAAAAGGCTTTATTTGGGCACCTGACAATCAAGACATGAATCACAGGAAACCCATACTTCCCTAGCACTGGTGCTTCCCAGTCCATGTCATTATTTCTGCTCTGTGTAAGAACAGACGTGAGGAATTCAAACACAAATGTGATACACAGCTTCTTTTGAGTAGGTCCTTTGTTGGATACTGACAGACTACTCATGGTAGATTTATCTTTGTTTGTTTCGTTGGTTTTTGTTGTTTTTTTTGTTTGTTTTGTTTCTGGAAGACTATTCTCTTTAAAGTGGATGTTTTATTAAAGAAAATTACCTGCTAGCAACAAGTCCCACACTGATGTGAAACACTGTCAAGCTACTAGTCATTCCCTGGATCTACTTTGTTGATGTGCCATTTCATTGCCCTTTGGTGTGCCACAGTGTAATAAAAGCAAACCGCAAACAAAGAAAAGAACAAAATGATCCACCTGAAGATGCACCACCTCACTTCCCCAAACCCCAGTGATCCTGGGTGGTACACTGGGAGCTAGGTGAACTCTTGTTTTGTCTACAAGAAACCTTGTGGAAGTCAACTGTTTTGAGATGCACTGGATGTAGTTTGTGCTGAAAACTACTTTGACAACTGAAATCTTTTAAAGTGGAAAACAACAGAAACATGAGACAGGAGCAGCATGGAGCTTCCTCTGTTATCTTTTTTCCTAGGGAGGGAAAGGGAGTGCCTGACTTTGATCTTATTACCTTCCTTCCACCTGATTCCGCGTGTGTCTTCATGCTGTTTCATGTCTGGAGACTTGATTATCATTTCTGGTGTTCCTGAAATGAGTGAGAATCTGGAGGAGCAAAGATTATAGGAATCTTCCTCATTAATGTGTTTGTGTCCAGGCTGATCTCTACAAGGGCTTCAAACCGTAAGGCTTTGTGGATTTGTAAAAAAAAGCAGCCAGTTAAAAATAACTTTATCGTTTGTTAAACAGAGCATTATACTTTGAATTCAAAGTTCCTTTCAACTGGCTATTCTGTATTAAACATAGACTAGCACACAAGTAGTACTTTAAAAATGCACAGGAGTGCTTCTGGATTCCTTTTGATGTTAGCAGTTCTGTAACCGTGACTATAAGGTCAGACTCAATGTTTGCGGAAGGCCTGCGATTGCTTATGGCTATCATTTTGTCCCTAGAATGGAAATAGGCTGCTGAAGGTATTTGGTTTATATGCAAGTGTTTTGTAGGTGTGGGCTATATGAGAAGGAGCTCTACTAAAGTACTTTACTTTGGATTCCTTGGAATTAGTACCTCAGCTATGCCCTGTGGGGTAATGACGTTATGTTTCTTATATGTACTCCATGGCCACTTGAAACTCTGGGTTTCAGAGTATATGCTAAGTACAGTGTCAGTGAGAACACTGCTGTCCTTCATATACCTACCATTTTATTTTAAGTTGTGGTGTTTAAGTGCTTGAAGTTTTTTCTCCTGCGTTTCCAATCCTATCTTTTATTTCAAAGGTGGAGTAACGCAAAAAGAATGCAAAATAGTCCGCTCTTTGTCTAAGATATACTAGTGATAAAAAGCTGAACTATGTTTAAGAAGTGGAGCAGAAAGGATGCTCAGTTTGTATTAGTTCCTCTTCCTGGTATCTGGAAGTAGAAAATAATTTTCTACAGAAAAGAATACTACACTGTATTTAATAAATTAATTAAAATCTGTCCAGGTTGCATGTTTGACTTGAGAAAGGTGAGGGTTGTGTTGGGGTGGTGGTTGGGGTTTTTTTGTTTGTTTGTTTTTGTTTTGTTTTGTTTTGTTGTTGTTGTTGTGGTTTTTTGTTTTTGGGGTTTTTTTGTGTTTTGTTTTGGTTTTTGGGGTTTTTTTTGTCACCATAATGAATGTTTTTTAGGTGGTCAAGGTAACCAACTGGTAGTGCCCATCTTCAGAACTTTTGATATGGTTGTAAAATAATTAGTCTTAAAATACAGTGTAACAGATGGAAAAATTAAATTACATTAGTTGTGATTTGTAATATGTCTTTTGGTCAAGCATTATGAGCAACACAATCAGCCAGCCTTTAAGACAGTCTGTCCTTAGCCCCATGTCCTGACTCAACTTTTATCATGGTACACTGGTTAACTTTATCAAGGTCTGAAGGAGAGCATTGTCTCCAGATTTCCGGGACTAGGATAATGCTGTATGTTGCCTTCAGGATCAAAAATAGCAGCAGTGAACTTCAGCTACTCCTGTAACAGAAGGATGTAGGTCTTCCATGTAGTTATATGGGAGATACCATTGGTGAGATTCATCTGTTGAGAGACAGACCTCTGTGCTGTAGTGCTTGATGCTCCCTTACCAGTCTCCTGTTTTTTACTGCAGGTGGATGGTTGCTCAGTCATAGAACCATTGAATGGTTTGGGTTGGAAGGGACCTTAGAGACCATCCTGCTGTGGGCAGGGGCACCTTCCACTAGACTGGGTTGCTCAAAGTGCCATCCAACATGGCCTTGAATACTCCCAGGAACAAGTCATAACACTTCCAGGAATGGGGCATGATGCTATTTCTATGGTAGACATAGAAAGCCTGTGGTAGACATAGGAAGCCAGGTGAGATAAATACCAACTTGTGAGTCTTGGGCCTTGGTAAAAAAAAAAAAAAAATTGTGACTTAGCTTTAAAATATTGCCCAACATAAATGATTTTAACCAGATGAAGTTCTCATTCTGAAAGATGTCTGCTCCTGAGTTAGACATGACTCTTTACATGTTAAGTGGCTTTGTGTGTATGAATTTTAGTTGCCACGTGATGAATGTGTGTATTTGATAACAGGAAAGGTGAAGAACAGAGAAGCTAACCTCCAAGTGTTTCCAAGGAGCAAGATAGTTAAAGGAAAGTGAGACTCAGGAATGAGCAGCTGAAGTGTGAATCCAGGTAAATACTTTGAATGGTTCCTTGAGAGTGTGCCAGAGTCTAGAAATTAGCTAGTATTGTCCAGAAGGATGAAACACATGTTAGTCTCACCTGATGGCTTGCTCGAGCTGTTCTGGCTCCTTGTTGTAAATATATTGTATTGACTGAGTTCAAGATCTAGAAGTTTTGAGCCCGTATTACACAAATCATGAAGTAATTTAGAAAAACAAAGTTGGTCTGTCCCTTGACTCCTTAACTGCTTTTGCCAGCAGCTTTTGAATGATGCCAAAAAACTTATTAAAAAGGCTTTGGCAGTTGTTACAGGACCTTTTGCAAGACAAAGCACCATTATTAGAGCCCTACTGTGATAGGCACTTACTCACAAACACAAATGAGATTTTGTGCTGCCTGAAGAATGTCTAGTGATGGCGACTGCAGTGCACCCAAGCGACATGGTGTGCAGTCCATCCAAAAGCTGTTGGTAGTCTCCAGTTCTCATCTGAAGTGGCTGGCCTCAAAATAAGCTATTGAAGATGAGCACCATTTTGGACCCTGAAAAGATTCTGGGTGGCAGGAGACTTAACTAATAATATTTTGTTTGTGAACACAAAGGTGACTTTCTAGAAGGACACTTCAAAACTTGCCTTTCATGAGCTTGCAGAGACAGGGGAATCAGCTCACTGGACATCATCTCAAGACTGTCTCGTAAAATTCCCAGTTTGTCTGTTAAGTAAAAACCTGCCTTTTAACTTCTCATTACAGTGTTTCTCTGATGCCCTTTCATGTGTTCTGAGGCCTGAAAGACACATTTAAGCTTTTAACCTCTTATGGGGATTTTCAGAGATTTGGGCTCAAAACTTTTTGATCCTAAGCAAATTTTAGCTCCTGTAGCCAGGCATAGTGCTAAATCAGAAGATATGTGTTATTTCTAGCCATTATCTGGCCAGGGATCAGTACACATAGGCATAGCCTGGGTTCCTTGTTGGCCCTGTGAGCAAAGCATGATGGAATTTTGTAAAAATGTTAAAACACCTAGCTCTGGAGATGCCTCAGAACGAGGCCCCTACACGACGAGTAGGTAAGGAGGCTACTGTGGTACAAAGAGGTGGATTTTAGCAGAACAAAATAAGATTCAGCTGTACATACTACCAGTAACCACATCTTCTAATGTGGCAAAGCTTGTGCTCTTTGCTGAACCAGACTTCAGATCTGTTTGGTTATTTCTTTGGAGCATCTGTCTTTGTTGTGAAGATCAAAGTGCTATCTGGAGGTACATGTGAGGTAAAGTGTCTGAGACTGTTTCAGAGTATGTATGACAACAAAATTTTTAGTGAAGAGAAGAATGTATTTTGAATTTGACTTGTTAAGCACTCCTTTTATTAAGACTTATGCTGTATTGGTTTTACTGTTTGGAATTCAAAGGCTGAGGAGTTGATATTCAATTTCAATTCCAGTTCTCCTGATTTACTTGCTACACATTTTAAATTTTTTTATTTTTTAAGATGCAATCCCCAAGTTAGTGGTTTTTTTGGTCTAGTGCAGGTGATACTGGCTGTTTTCACATTTTTGCAGTTTTTAATGATCTTGAACATCTCTTAGCATGGTGCCTGGCATGCTCTGAATTTCAGGATAGGAGCCTTGGGAAAGTTACTAGTTTAACCTTGACTCTTTTGATGCCAGCTTTTCTAGGAGTAGAAACTGAGCTGAGGTTGCTGAGATTTAGCTTAACAATTTTGGAACTAGCAGAGAGCTGTTTTGTGTTTCTTCATAATAGCTGGCCCTGACAGTTTAACAGAGCTTATTGACCATCTGCTTTGTCTAGTTTGCCACATGGCAGAGTAACAACTAAGCCAAAATACTGGCTGCACAGTGTATTAATCAAACAACTTGCTTGTGAACACCATCAAGATACTAGTTTGATCGATGTTGTACATTTAACTTGAAGAGTTTTGTCCTTTCTCTTGCTGCAGTTGCTGAGTATTGAGCTGAAGACCACAGGATAGGTGGTGAGGAAGGAGCTGTTTGACTGTGTGTTGGAGTCAGTATTTGTCTCCTTGCCCTCTGTCTTCTGTTAACCCACTTTCAACAGATGGGATCCGGAGTATATTACACTCTTGTTCCCCTGCTGCTACTTCTGACTGCTGTTCTTTGCCTCTCACAAAGCTGGCAAAGGAACAGCTGTTTCATAATTTTTCTGTTTGAAGGGAGAAAAATAGCAATGGGGGGTGGGGGGAGGGACTGAAAGACCAGTCGTCTTGCTTGTATAAGACTATAGAGAAATATCATTCTTGTCTCTTTTCTGAGAGCCAATAACTCTTCTGAAAACAGATTTCATGTTCTTCGGTGTTTGTATTCCTGGAAATACAATGCATCTTTCTCCAAGGTGAGAGGAGAAGTTGAGAGCTTTAAGCAAACAGCACTGGTTCTGTCTGCATGTACCTAGCTGGAGGAACCTGACTGTGGGCTGCTTGTTAGTCTGACTAATTCTGTTTAAAGGCACAGCCCCCTGGGAAAGCAGATTTTAAATCCAGACTGTACTGGTGGCAGAGATGTGTAATATGCTCTCTGAAAGGGATGTGGTAAGACTTTGGCAGTATCCAACAACTATCTGCTTGATCAAGGAACATGCTGTAGGTAGCATCTCTGCATCTAGAAGCTGAATCCTGTTGAGCTTGTTATAATGAACAGATGGCTTGTTAATATGTTCTGCTGTGCTGTGGCAAGCCATGCTTCTTCAAGGCTAGCTAGACTTTCATTGCAGAAATTTGTGTACATTCTCTTTCTTCTGGTAATTTTCTGTAACAACGGGTAACTGTTCATGCATATGTGGATGTAGGTGTATATTTGTGGTCTGTTAACATGATCCTGAAGGGTTAGTGTATATGGATGTGTGCACTGTGTATATAGTATGCTCTTGGATGGTGTAATGTGAAATAGTATTGCAATTCAGTGTAACATCAGTCTCAATGAAGCTACTGTTTGCCTCTATTTTTAATACATCTAAGCTGCTGGAAAGGCTTTGCATAGTGTGGAAAGAACTTCGGGAGAAAACTGAAAGACTGCTGTACTCATTTGGGTTCTGTCTGAAAAGCTGTGTCTGGTTGGCTGCGGACAAAGTCTCTGATAACACACATGTGTTTTGGCCTTTGGAAACTCATTGCTAACCAGAACCATTGCTCTGATTGTGTCTGGGACTTCCCAGAGTTGCAGAGGATCCCCGATAGTCTTGGTGTGTGCGTTGCCCCACAGAACCAGGAAACTATTTAAGAAATGAGATCTTGAGTATGTATGTGAGTTCTCTCCTTTCTGGGAATCTTTGGTATTCCTGATAATTGAAGGTGGCGCCTTCCAGCATTTAAGGGATACTTGAGAAAATTACATTCCTCTTAAAATCTTTTTCTTCTCCTCACATTTTTCTTTCTTTTTTTTTTTTCTTCTTCTCCCCCCTTTATGTGTTAATTAAGATACTTAAGAGTAATCTTTTGCTCTTTTGTTAACTCGATAACGCGAGGGTTATAGCCCCTCTTCTAGGACTCCAACCCTGGAAATGAAGGGCTAGACTTGATACAGCTTTTTAAAAATATTCTTTTCTTGGAGGTGCAGTTCACTCATAGGAAACGGTTTAAGCAGTTGTTTTGATTAGCACATACTTGGGAGTGGTACTGCTAAGAAGAACGGGTGGGGGGAATAAGTGCTCACTCTTCAGTTCAGCCCAATTGCAATTTCTCTGTTTTTGCTATTGCCAGTCTGCAAATTCATCTGTTCTAAGGGCCCTCATCAGTCCTAGACTTGCTTTGTTTGCCTGCATCATCTTTCTGCTACAGTGATTTGTGAGGACTAGCAGGCTGTTTCATGANATCTTTCTGCTACAGTGATTTGTGAGAACTAGCAGGCTGTTTCATGAGCATCTGGAATTTTTATGGTTGTCCTGGAAAATATTGCCTGTTTGTGTATCTGAGGAGCAGAGGGACACTTCAGTGCTTTGGCCCCGTTCTGTTTTGGGCTTGCTAACACTGTCATGATCGTGTGTCTCACCACAATTTTTCGTTATCCAATG
>WEKY01027073.1:195461-206210 GCA_013390045.1 Picathartes gymnocephalus | reverse complement strand
AAGGGATATTCCACACCCCAGAACATCAGGCTCACTGTATTACCTGAAGGGTGTTGGCTGGGAGGGGCTGATCATTGCTCAGGCTGGGCATTGGACAGTGAGAGATGAGCAACTGAGTTGCGCACCACTTGCTTTTCTTAGGCTTTATTTATCTCTCTTTTTCATTCCAAATGTTGTTGGTTTTCATTATTATTATTACTATTATTATTACTGCTACTACTACTACTATTATATTTTACTTTGTTTCAATTATTAAACTGTCATCTCAACCAACAAGGTTTTACTTTTTTTGATGCTCCTCCCCATCCCACCTGGGAGGGTTGAGGGATTGAGCGAGTAGATGCCGTGCACTTGCCATGTACCAACAACGACACCTAAGAAAGCAAGTGACATGCATAGAGGAGGACTATTAAGCCTACATTTGGGGCTTTTTTTCTGCTGGTTAGAGGTAATGTGGTTAGTAATGACTTTAGCTGTCAGTAGATAAGGCAAGTCATCAGTAGAGCCACAAGTTGTGGGCATATCAAAGCAGACGCAGCCATGACTCAAATGTGTAAATGCTCTCAAGCAAATTGATTCATTTTTCTCCTCTGCTTCTTCAAGTGGTATCTTGTTTGTTTGATACGTTATCTGCCTGAGAAGTGAAATATTTAATACAGTTGGGCTTACTGCTGTAGTCTGAAAGTGACCATGATGTACAGGGAAGGAGTTTAGCAGAAGTCATATGAAAAAAAAACCTTCCAGGTCAGAATACAAAGGTAACTCAGAAAATGAGGTTAACATTTGGCTATATCACACGTTTTCTTTTATTTTAATGCAGAACCTCAAAAATATACCAAAATAAATGCAACTTCTTAGAAAGCAGAGTTATTACACTCATGACAAATATTCTCAGAGATATCTCCTAGGTTCATATTCATGATGTTAAAATGTTTCTTATCTCCTTTGATTAAATATCCACACAGCCAGTCAGTTTAATGTTTTTGAGCTTTGTAATACTCCGTTCCATTTCATCAGTCTGTCACTTTTTCCACTAGCTCTTCATATATAATTTATGGTGTCAAGCACCAAGTTTTCACAGCATGAACATTTTACAGGTGCTAGGTCAGGCTGTCAAGCTAAAGTACATGCTAATAATCAGTGGCTTTGAAAAATCTTGGTCTCTTTACGTAGGGTGGAACATCAACAGGAAGGCTCAACTGTTTTTATCAATTAATCAGGTCTGCAATACTTTTAACACTATCAGCAAATAAATATACAGCATCTTGTCACTTACTTGACAGGAAATAAGTTTGACTATCTAACCAAAGATCAAATTACTTTAAAATATTGGGCAGCATGGAGTACTCACCTCTACTGTGCAGAGACTTTGAGCTTTGAATGATATACTTTTAATGCACATTCATGGNTTCCTTTTGTGATGATGAAATAATCTAATTGGAGAAAATAAAGTATTTTTTCTGATTTTACATCAAGTAAAAAGAATGCTTTTCCATTTTTTTTTTTTTTAAATTTTCTGTAGTGCAAGAGGTGATTTAGACAGGTACAGCACTGCACCAGTAAAGGCAAGTGCTGGAAAGGCAGCAGCTCTCTGGGACTTGGCTCAAAGCATCACTTCAAAGGGCTACTTGAGACTTAAGTGCCTGTTACACAACCCAGTGATGCAAGAGCAATGTCACTGAGGATGGCTGGAGCACTGCTCAGGGACTCTGCAGGCAGTGCCAAATATAGACTATATAATAATACACACACGCTAGCAGTGAAGAAGACAGGAACCTTTATATTTCATATATTCACATATTTCAATATTACTACAATATACTTCATTACCACAAAGGAAATGTTTGAATTAAAAAGTGCTTCATGACATTTTTCTTCAAAACTTTTTATTTTTCCTCTTTTGCCATTCTGCCTGAAATGTCTGAGCACAGAAAACATGAGAAGGGCACAAACATCACCACGGCTGTGGAGATGAGTTACTATATTGAGGTAAAAATAGGCAATAATTTAAAAAAAAAATTCTCTTCTCCTATCTGAAGACTACAACATAATGAAAATGCTCCATTTGTGCGGGAAGGCTATCCAGTATTTTACCCCAGAATTACAGAATAGTTCAAGCTCGAGGGGTTCTCTACAGATTATCGATTCCAGCTGCATTGACAGGGACATCTTCCACTACCCCAGGTTGCTCCAAGCCCCATCCAGCCTGGCTTTGGACACTTCCAAGGATGGGGCTCCTCTGGGCAACCTGTGCCAGACCTTCACCACCCTCACAGTAAGGAATCTCTTCCTTATATCCAATCTAAATCCACCCTTTTTCAATTTAAACCAGAGTGGAAGAGAGATGTTATGTTGAAAAGTCAAAAAAATTCGTAACAGAAGACAGAACTGGAGTTGAAGGAAAACAGAGACTGGAGAATGCTACACAGTCAGGGGAGGTGCTGAGAAGTGGTAACATATTTAGAGGCTGTACAGGAAGACAGTGAACACTGACTGTTAAAAAGAAACATTATTATTTCTTGCACATGAGGCAGGAGCTGGAAAGCAGAAGCAGGTAACAGGTTTGGCACAGATTTGCTTCCATTAAAACAACTTGTCACCACAACTGTATCTAGAATCCAAAATATATCATCAGCAACTGATGAGTGTAAAATTCTAAATCGCTGTAAGTAACTGATCTGTGTAAAAATCTGAATCACTGTCTTTCAAAATGCAGCAATTTACCAGACATACTAAAACTGAGACAACTGAAGCTGTCTTCACTTCTCATTTCACACTGCATGGCAGAAGCCTGTCTGCAAGAAGCAAGGTTTCATTTTCATTAATGATAGAGTTATTCTGGAGCAAACAATATCCTTGAGAGAGTTAGCATACATTAAATTGAGACTTGGATTGATGAATAGTTTCAGGCCAAGCATTTTTTTACCTCGTGTATGGGAGTTTTCTTTTTGCCTATAAAAAGAGTCATTGAGGATTGTAAGGAGTCAGATGGAGAAAAACAGAGTTAAAAGGAAACATTTTATGGTTAAAATTAAGCATATGATTACAGATTACATTACAGTTAAAAGAGCTACTATAAAGGGGGATAGCATTTAAAATTGAATACAAATTTACCACACAAAGTTCATAAACCCACATTGATCTAAAGCCTCCTTTTCTACTAGAGCTAGCAAACGCCGTACCTGAGCAATTGGAAATACTTACTCCTCTCACTTTCCCACCTGCTCAACATCATTCTCAGCCTATGAACAGAATATTTTCTCATGGCAGGTTTCTCTACACTCTCCGTAATGCAATCAATTATTGTTTAGTGCTGTTTCCCACCACCAATAATGAATGCCTTGATCAGAATCTTGGAGTGCTTTTTTGATTGCCCACAATCCCTTCATTTCCAGTGCTTGCTCTCAATCAGATCAAGTGATTTAAATCTCATACTTAATTTAAAACAGATGAAGGAGGAATTTAAGACGTTTCATTTGTGTAAATACCAAATTTATAACAATGAATATTATCTTTTATATTGCTACACAGCTTAATTTATTTCATCTAAGAGCAATAAAACAGAGTAAGCACTGAGCAGTCCTAATAGCCAAGCAGAATCAAATTACGGAAGAAAAAGCTGACATCTGAATTACAATGCATTAAGGTAAAATCACAGCTGAATTTGAGGATAATTTCATTCAATTTGACTTCAAGAAAGCAGTACTTCTTTCAGTATTAATTCACAATTATACAAACCAAAAAGTGTTTTGAATCTATAAAAATTATTTATGATGTCTTTTAAGATACAATTAAATTACTGTTTGTGTGACAACACCATATTGGTAGTGAACATTTTAGCTTATCGTGTACCTTTCATTGAGCAAATGTCAGAAATAAGTCTGGCTTAGGAAACTAAAGCAAGTTGTAAAAGAGTTTTTAGCTGCTTTAAATACAGAGGTAAAGATGTGAGGAATTTATAAAAGGCATGGTTTTGAGACAGACAGATTTAACTGTGCAATCTGTGGTGCAATTCCTCAAAAATAAGTCATGAGACTGATCTCATTTATTATTTAAGTAATGTCCTTGACCAGGATAGGCTTGGTCTAATGGGATTTTTTTAAAGGGAAAAGTTGGGAGGCATTGTCAACTCAACTAAAGGCTGAAGCGCTATGGGGGAGAGGCTATTGGGAAGAGAAGGAATAATTCTTCTTATCTGGGATGATAAAGAAGGAAGGACATTAAATACAAAATGTCAGACAATCCAAAGGGAACCAAGCAGAATTTCTTTTATGAAATGGGTGTCTAGCAGCAGCCAGAGAAGATAAGATCTGCATATTTACTGCTGACAAGCCAACCAAGGACCAATCTAGCACCAAGGGAATGAAGGAGACAAAAATCAGAGAAAATGTCCAATATTCAGAATGAGAAGAATACTACTATTGCACAAAGTACCAATAACATCTCACCAGCAAAGCTGTATGTGGTTCTGGCCACCTTTTTTACAAGAAAAAGTAAATTAAACAGGATGGAGAATAAGCAAAGGCAACTGTAACTGTCACAGAGATCAGAAATCTCTTGAGTGAAAGACAAAAACCACACACCAAAACCCAAAAGAAGAGATGTGACTCCTCCTACAATAGTGAGCTGGATGAAAAATGAGAATGGAAAGGTGTTCTTAAGCTTTGAGACAATGCCAGCACAAGCATAAATGCATAAGCACCATTCACTAATAAATGCAGCCCACAAATGCATTTGAATTTCACAGCACTGAAGTTCAGAACAACCTTCCAACAGGAGCAATGAGGGAACATGGCTTAGCTAGATTGAAGATGAAAATTAATAATTTTATACAGCGTCACAGGAGGCATTTGATTGTGGTAACAAAGCCCTTTCCCAACCCTGTGTTACAGAGCCCCTCAATGCAGTGTAAATAATCTTGGCAGGTACTACTATAATGCAAATACAATTATTTTTCTCAAGAATAATTAAAAAACGCTTTCAAAGCCAGTAATGTTGCAGTGATGTATTTTCCTCACCTCCATGGAAAAGAAGCCACTTGATGAATGATAAACTGATCCTTCCACTGCTAATTTC
Source organism: Picathartes gymnocephalus (assembly GCA_013390045.1). Lineage (NCBI taxonomy): Eukaryota > Metazoa > Chordata > Aves > Passeriformes > Picathartidae > Picathartes > Picathartes gymnocephalus. Next base: position 201,134 of record WEKY01027073.1, on the reverse strand, counting down.
ATTTCCTGTCTTAGAAGCCAAGGGTCACCTCTCTGTCCAACACATTTGCTTTTGGTTCACAGTAAAAAGAACTTAAATAATAACTGAACCCTCACAGAGTTTCAGTATAGATCTCTCCAAACTACTGCACTTATCTTCAACGTAACTGTCCAAAGGGCATAATCCGCATTATGGACTAACAGCCTGTAAAACTGTATTTTATAAACTGTAGCAGTTTTCAGCAATAAAAATAGAATCAATGGACTCAAGTTGATAACATTTCTTTCCTACCCTACATTGGAATTAATTTAATTTTAATATTTTTTAAATTATGTACATTTTTAAAAGCCCTAGAACCTGTTTGGAGTCTACAAATCTCTACGCTTACAGCTATAGATGACATATTGTTACATAAACTTTTTTTTTTTTACCACCAGACTAGACTCAAAATTTTGTAAATTACAATATTCATGTAAGAAAGTCAGGAAAATTAGGTTATTTTTTTTATCTTCTCTTCCCTCTTCCCATTTTCTTCCCCTCCTCTCCCTTATCAGAAATGTACTGTTCCATCTCACTATCTGAATAAAGGATAGCTCACTGCTATTTTAGCTTTAGTCATAAAAATTCATTACTGTAGTGTAATGAAAAGCATACTGATGTGCCTCACAACTGCATAAATGTTTCTCTGCTCAAAGAACACCTCCATGAAGCTCACCAAAAAGAATTTTCCTTTATTCATAAAGCATTTCATAGCAAGATTATTTCTTCATTTCCATAGTTTTCTCTTAGTTAAAACCAGATCAAACAACTTTTAACATATGCCCCATGCAATAAAGGCCCCAAAACCCAGACATTCGAAGTAATTTTTTTTGTCTATGTTGAATAACTGTGAAGTCAACCTGAGCTACAACCTGGCAGCTCAAATAATCAGGTAATTTGTATGATACATTCACTGAATTCGGTGCAATCGTATCTCATCTGGAGATAAGAACACCAGGTATCAGAAAAAGAATCGCTTGGGTCAGAGAGACTCAAGAACACAAAATCACAGTTAAAGATAAAACACATTAGTGCAAAAGACTGAACAGTTCTTTGGTCCCTCTTTCCACAGAAGGAACATCAACTCCTTAACTTTTTGCTTTCTTACTATAGAAAAGAAGACCCTTAACTAAGCAATACTTAACTGAAGGGTATTATTTTATATAAACCCAACTGCACCTTTGAAGTACAGTGTACCCTTGATTTTATTTACACAACTGAGTGCAGTTCCAGATGATTCACTTCAGCCATCCACGTTTACAAACGGACATACAGTAAATTAGCTTGTGCAGGGAAAATATTTGGCTATTAGGGGATTTTTTCATTCATTCATTCGCCCTTCTGGAATTTCAGGTGAACTACTGGAACCTTCCAATGTAACAGGGTGAGTCCCTTACAAAAATGAAGTGATTTGATTCCACCAACACTGACATGTGTAGTTACTAACCATATTGGAGGGTGGTAAGCAAAGCTGTAGCAAACACTGGTGTCAAGTATCTGCTAACAAAGCACATTGGAAACTCCTGTTTTGAAGTATCTGTGTAAGTGAAGAAGATACTTAGGCCAAACATCTTCACAGGGTTTTAAGAATGACATTTTTATCAAACAGGCACATTTCACATTTACTCAAATAACATGGAAATAATACTGACAGCTCAGGAGAGAAAACAAAGAGCAGACCAGGCTCTCTGTCAATGCAACCATGCCATGATTTAGTGACTTTATCAAAACTGAGAAGCTCTAGGGGTATTTTGGGTTCATCTAAACATTCAAGCAATTTAGAATTTCACAGAAAAAGAATGAAAGAATTTCTGTTCCACATAAAACAAACTAGATTATAAACCATCCAGCCCTCCTGGCTGAAGCCTGAACAATCAGATGAGCTATATGGTAATTTATCCATTAACCTTTACAATGTGTGTCCCATGATCCACCTGAACCACAAATGAAGGGACAAATGCAAATCAAGAACACTGTCTGTTGTCACTAGATTTAACGTAATCTATGTGCAGTTCTAAATGTCAACATCTAATCAAGCCTAATCTATTATTGATCTTCTTTTTTGTTTTCAAAATATTCATCTGCAACACAGATTTCCATCACCTTTCATTTCTTCAGGCACGTCTCTCAAGTATAAAATGCATCTGTCAGACAGAGCTATTGAAAATAATTTCCTAATTTGCTTTACAGTAAAGGAAACCTACTAATGCTAAGGCCTCAGGGCATTACTTAAAATCCAAACTACTCGTTACAAAATTTGTAAGGAAAATTATTAGTGGTAAAGTGAATAGGATGAGCATTACTGGAACTTTTAATGTACTTAGTGGTGCTGAAGGGATGCCATGAGAAAGGAACAGAGTGGGAAACTCCCCTACAAGTGTGACCTCCATCAACCTCCTCTGTAGTTCTGGCTCTCGTTAATTCACTCTTTGAACTTCCAAGAGTTTTTAGCCTTCTAAACATGGAATATAAACATGGAGCATGCAAGTTTCAAAATTCCTTTGCTGCTTAATATAAACTACTGGCAAGGTGCATGTTTTCATTATCATCTAATGCTTACACGCTGGAAGATGGCAGCTTTCTTGCCTTAAGTAATTCAGGCGATTGAGTAGAGGATTGCACTGCCAGTCTAAACAAAGCACCCTATGTGAATGATATGTGAAGAGGGAGAGGAAAGAAATGACGCTTTCAAAATACAGAATTTGCAGTAGGAAAGTTTATATTACCTACAGTTTTACAGTAATGGGATTAGCAAGTCCCATACCCAAATGTCAGGAAAAGCCAGAGCTGAAGTAGTCCCTGTGGCTCAGTCTCCATCAAAGAGATTCCCATGACAGTGGGAGTCAAACAGTTCCCTGGGCCAGCTTGGCCAAGGTTCCTGCTGGGAGGTTCAGACCTTGCTCTCAGGAAGGCTCTGAAGAGACCAGGTACACAAAATGGCAAGAAGGTTTCAGGTCTTTAATTTGTGTGGTACAAATCTACTTCATCTGCAGTCAGCATTTTGAGAAACTGAATTTTGATATATCACGGATTTTTAAAACGGAAAGACAGTTCCTAGCAGAGAACAACTTAGTTATGGACAGGAAGAAAAATAACAGTGAGTTTCACTGAAGACTACACTGAAAGCCAAGGTGCTGTATCTACCTCTGCCACCTATGTGTGAGCACATCAAAAACTACTTCCTTGGAATTTGCACTGGGTGTCACAGACTGGTCACCTAAACTAAAAGCTTTGGCCCTGAACTCTTCTCCTCAGATCAGTGCTATAAAGACACGAAGGCTTACCCGAAAGAATACTGTGAAAACAGTAGTTTTCTTGACAAGATCCAACACTGTGAAAAGAACTTTGTGTGCAGCCTAAAGTTTGCAGAGTCTGGGATTAAACAGCAGTGACAAAAAATGCTGGATTCCTTCCAACCACCAGCATTCATCTTTCTACACTGAGATGCCCTTTAGAGTCAATAGAAAAACTGGAGTATATGATAATATCATTAAAGTCATCTGCATCAAGAGGAACTGCTAAAATGACATGGAATACAACCTGATTTCCTGGTTGCCTTTTGCAATCCCAGATTTCTTCAGATGCAGCTTTTATGATACCTGTCCTCCAGTGGACCATTTTTCCTCTGTGTAGTACACCCAATCACTCCTCTTTCTTTGAGTACACCACCATCTTACAAAGGCAAATTCTACCCTTACATTGAGATGTGTAGCAGTACTTCTTAAAGAAGAGAATTTGGTTAACTCTTTCTGAAATCCTGTGTCTGGATATCTGTAATTTAATGACTTTTTTACCACATACCAAAATCACAGGGTAAGCATTCCTACAGTTGTCTCAACAGCAACAGACTTTGGGTTTTCATTGAATTTGATGGAGGCTGAGAGAGAATTTGGCTGAGGAGCTCTTGTGTGCCACTGCTCTCATCATGTTTCTCCATTCCCAAATGCTAACAGTATTCATATTTACCTAAATTAAATGGTCTTCTAAAAAATAAAGGCCACTAAACTAAATTATTAAATCTGAAATAACCCTCTAAGTGGGTGTTTCTACTGTATCATTCTGGCGTGAAAGTGCTTAGCAACTTCTGCAATACCAACAAAAGCAATCTACCAGAGACAAGGGTTTTACATTTCCCCTGCTTTCCTTTTCAAAGGTCTTCAGCAGCCACACACAACAGAGTAAAAAGGACTCTGCAGTTTTATATGGTCTCGCTTTATTTAGCAGAAAGTTCTGAATTCAAACCACGCTTTGAAATACGAATCCTTCATGCAAATGTCTTCCATGCAATCAATTTCCAGCCACAAATACTGGAAGCACTACAGAATAAAATGGCTAGGTCCCCTTTGATGTTTTTTTTAATATGTCCAAAATATAGCTGAACAACTCTAAATTTTACAAAATTTTTTTCCTATAAGTGAAACCCACTGAGAAAATTAGCCTGGGAACATTCAGAAAGATAACCACTTTTACCCAGATTAAAATGCTAAAGCATTATCTTATGGAATGCTTTCTAATTTGTTCTTTTATTCCTTTATTTAAGCAAGAAGCAACCAGCAGTCAGAGAATACAAATTACAGCAGCAAGTGCACTCTAACCAATGGTCCCCAGCCAAAACAAATCACTCATTACATGCATCAATGATACTGTTTGCTGTATGTGACTTTTCCCCTTTTGTTCTAGGTGCAGAAGCCATTAAGTGGATTGAGGCAGTGGAGCTCCCAGCAAATTCACCTTTTAACTGTGCTCTCATTGTGTGTGTGCACCTCCACGGGGGGTTGGTGCCTGCTGCCCACCTCCTTCTGCACTGCAGTGACACAGCACAATTTCAATCTAAACCCTATGTAATGTCAGAAACATGCTGGCATGGAGGAAAGCTGTGTGATCAATGCAGTTAACACACCCACATATTAAAATGTTCCCTTTGGATTGCTGTGTTTCTGTCACTGCTTCTCACCTAAGTATTCCTCGTGCTGTCCCACTTCCCCTCATTAACGGCATACTGCTCCTCCTGGAGAATCTGACAGCAAACACCACACACCTTCTAAGAGTGGCTGGGACTCAGTCAACTTACACCAAATAAAACCACCTCTCACGAGGAAAAAAAATCTGTCAGCTTCTTGGAAATCTACCTAAACACAATCCAGGAATTTCTATTTAGAGATAAAATACATTTTAAAACCTCAGACTGTTCTACAGAAAGGAAATTTTATTTTCAGTCTAATCTCCTCATGAAATAAGTGCTTTTGAATTTTAAAGACCTGACCCTACTTGACCGTCAAAAGAAATGTCAGTCAATAACATTACAGCCTTTTTTTAATGTAGTCTTAATTTAAAGATCAAAATACCCCTAACTTTCTTTAAAACACAGGATGCTTTATGTATTTAGAATGGGAATAGATCCATAAAAGAAAGTAATAGTAGCTGCTGGCTTGAAGGTGGAGGAGTACTATGACCTACTGTAAAACAATTGTTCAGAGAGCAGAAAACTGTTTGCATGGTACCATAAACCAGAGGGGGAGAAAACACCCATGCATTGTTTGGGCAAGGGTTTTTTATTATCTATAAAACTATCTACAGCCTCATAAAAACACCTTTATTTATTACAAATTATGAATTTATACCATTATCAAGGTATTTAGCACTTTTTTTTTTTTT